>CAEFZY010005713.1:0-45352 GCA_903066815.1 Brachyrhaphis roseni | reverse complement strand
GTAATAGTTCATGACTTGAAAATTATACTGACCATCATTTGCATTGACCATTTAAGAAAATCTGAGAAAATATCACTTGCATAATCATTTGGAACACGGTGTAATGCTTTTCAAAGATGTATGGTTGTACAACTGCGCATCTGTCTGCAGCCATTTTCACATGAGTACAAACAGAGCCCTAAAACAGCTCATTCTGAAAGCCGCTCAGAATGAAAAAACAGAACTGCACAGACCCTAATTTCTTTCTCTAAGATTGATTTTGGGCAAAAAAAAAATTAATTAACATGTTTTGTATAGTCATAACCTGTTCAAGGAAGCATGATAGGTCACTTTTAAAATAATAATATTCAAAAGTTTCCTTAGAGGTGTAATCAAACATTGTCAACTTCGTCTTAGGTTCATAGGTATACATGTTACCAAAAGAGCTGCTGCATGTCTCATCTATTAAAGACTGCTCAGGGAAAAACTTACCTGAAGGCATCCTGGTCGTCCTCTCGGTGGTCAAGACTGGACGGGCTGAAGTCAAACTGAGTGCTGACTGGACTAGAGAGACTGTCCTGGTGTTCTGCAGCCTGCAGGCCGTCACTGAGTCTCGACTGGATGCAAAATGGAGAGACACCTGCATGGAAAAGGCAAAAAAATAAAAAATACATGAGAAGCATAAAAACCATATGGTCCAGAATGGGTTTGTAGCTTCTGCTTTATTAAATAATATCACAGTTTTTCATTACCCAGATAACATTAACTTTAACATTGATGTAACTGCTGTAATCTTCTGTAACTCAGAAAATTACAAGTTTTCTTAAACCTGCAAATGAACAAGAAGCAGAGAAATCTTACTGGAGTCTGTTTCTTGTCCAGTCGAGTCGGCGGAGCTGGGACCCAGGGAGGCGACAGAGATGGTGGACTGGTTGCTGGTGTCCGACCCCTGGCTGAGCTGATTAGCTCGGCTGCGTCCAGGGTTCGAGGCAGGATGGTCGGCTGGTTCAGGGATGATGAAGGCCGGCTGAGAGAACTTTGGAGAGCGCTGCTTATTGAGCTCCGCAGACTTAACCACTGCACAGAGACAACACATGCAAACAAGTAGAACTGTAGTATTTTTGTATATTTTAATGATTACAATTAATGAGACCAATAAAAAAGTTTTTCTTTACCCAAAGTGGAGTCCACTCTGCTCAAACGTCGAGGAGGAACGAGGAGGTTGGGAAACCGAGGCTTCTTCCAATCACCGTCTTTTTCAGGTTTGCTTCCTCTCTATGTGCAAAACAATAAAAAAAATAAAATAAAGGTACGATCATAAGACCGTTGAATGAAAAGGTGAATTCACTTTCTTCACTGAATCAGTGAAAATTATGAGAATAAGGAGGCTGTACCTTAATCTTGGGGAGGAAGATAATGCGTGCACGTTTTTGTTCAAGACCGCGAGGCTCCTTCACTTTCACCCCAAGATGCTTCATGTAGGCCAGAATCACATACTGCATAGCTTGGCTGCACAAATTAGACAGAAAACACAATGTTAGGTAATATACGGATATCAAGTGCTGTGAAAAAATATTTGTATCCTTAAATACTGTTTTTACTATTTTCACACTTACATGTCTTAAATCATCAAAGATAAGCAGAGTAACTACAAAGCTCTGTTTTCAAAGTTTATGAAATTATGTTTTTATCAGAAACCAAGGAAAACACACATTTATTTGATTCTTGTTTTATAGCGGAAGTTGTTTTTCTGATAGTAAGGTCCAAAAAAACATATGACTAGAAGGTCAAAATGTCTAAAATTTAATATTATGTTAAAAAAGCATTAAATAACTAAAAAAGACCAAAAAATGGTCCAGTCTTTTTTTATATCCCTAGTCACCTAATTCCGTGACTGTCGTAGCTATAATGTGACTATAGAGACCGCTGTTTCTTCTGCAGAAAAAGAAAGACAGACAGAACAGTAGAGCAAGGGATAGAACAAATGATAGAAGGAATAAACAATATAACAGACAATCAAACACTGGCAGAACTAATGAACAAACAACAGAAAGAACAAATGATGGATAGTGGAGAAAAGTGGGAGTCTTTAGGCCTTTAAAAACCTCCTACTCGTTCCCCCATTCACAACTTCATTACTACAATGCTTCTCCACGATCCCAGAGCTGTTCTTAAGAACTCACCAAACTTGCAGTTCCACCAGGCTAATTGCTGCTGCCACTAGTCTGGAGGAGCTGAGTGTGGGAGTAATGGTCTGTGAGGCAGAAGCCTCGCTACAGACTGCAGGTCTGAGGAGAACCTTTGTGTAAATAGGCAGCACTTTGTAAGAGCAAGCGCTTAGGCACCCCGGAATGGTTACCATGGAGATTAAATGATTTCTCAGACATTTCTAAGGCAACATTCCAGATACATTTTTCCAGACATTCCAGACGAGGGAATAACCTCGTCACAAAATAGTTCATTTTACATAATAGTCCTCATTAAAAACCATTGTTTTCTGTTAATTCAGATTATTTGTGTAATATTGAAATATTTTTGTTTATCTCAAGCATTTCAGTGTGATAAAAAAGCAAAAACTGAAGAAATCTGAATAACTTCCAAAAAACCACTCATTTCTTTTAATTTTTCTTCTGCAGCAATATTTAGTTGGAATTAAAAGTGCTTCTGCACAGTCCTGTAGACCAATATTTACAAGTACAACACAGGTATTTACTATAAACAGGCATTTCATGCATTACAAGATAAAATTTGCAGCGCCTCAATTAGAAATGAAAAAGCAGAACAGAAACTAAGATACTTCGCAAAAACGATATTTATCTGACTGTCCAGCAGCTGACTAATGATGCATGAAAAGAAAAAGTCCCTGTTCTCACCACTTCTCCTCTTCGGAGGCTTGAGTCGTCGGCCTGCAACACCACACACACATGCACACACACACATTAACATCTGAGGATAAATGAGTGTTTTTTTTATAGAGTTTGCACTCAAACACTCACAGGATATCCTCAATCTTGGCAAGGATGTGTTCTGCACAGGCGCATTCCTTCTCCAGCGCCGGCTGGTCCTTCCCCCGCTCCGAGTCCAGCTTAGACAGCTCGTCTTCAGCCAGGGTCAGACCCATGCTGCGCTTCTGTCTGCAGCGCAAAGACCACCGGTTTAACTCCTTCTGTGTCTCTGAGGGAAACCTTTCCATTTCTCCTGTGGATGTTACCTGAAGTCCTCCAGGTTCTTGAGCAGGTCTGACAGAAGAGAGTCTTGTAATACCTGAGTGTATTGTTTACACAGATCCTCTGGGATCAGCTCCAGCCGTCGCTTCTCTAAAACACAAACAACCAACAAGAACCGTCAACAGTCACATCAGTCACATTGTACATTCATAGAAAGAACTGATGAGGTTAGAACATTTAATAAAAATTTTGGTAATGAAATGCACTCATCCATTAGGGAGGCAACATATTTAATCAAATATTATGTAAAAGTCAAATTTTGCACATTTTTGTATTTTCGTTTTGGATTTCACTTCTTCTAAAAATAACCAAAGCTTTAAAAAAAAAAAACACCCAGCTGTTTTTTGGCAATGAGTCAATGTTTTGAACGGGCCTGCACTCTCACTTTGCAACCCAAGTCCAGCCCCATTAACTAGTAACACAAGATGAGCTACAGTATGTTTGGTCAGCTGTTTTTACAGTTGTATGTGCTGTACAATGGCTGCTGGAAAAGACAAGTGTTTAATTGTTGGCCTTCCATCCAGAAACCACTTGCTGCATTTTTGTGTGTTGTGCAGGAGGCACCAGTTCTGCTTTTCTAAGATATATGATTGTATAATTACACATCTGTTGCAGGAATTCTCACGAGCAAGTGTAAATGTTGAGCTGAGGGTGCGGTCAGTAGCAGCTTACTTGGATTTAAAGTGACAAGATGCCATAAAACAGCTCATTCTGAATAGAGCTCAAAATAAGCAGAACTGAGCAGACTCAAATCTCATTACCTAAGAATGATTTTCTGCAAGAAAACTGTAATAAACATGGTTTGTGTAGCCCATATACCAACCTTAACCTGTTCAAGGAAGCATCATATGTTTCCTCTAAACTCCCAAAAGTTAATTTATGATTTGCCAAGGGGGGAATTACAAACATTCCAGTTTTTTGCAATTCCGAGATCACAAAAATTAATGCAAAAATCAACAGATCCACACAGTTTTCTTTACTAATGGATAATTTTGATATTGCAGATTTTCCACAAAAATGATAAAAACTCCCACCTGCAGGAGGCAGTATTTCTTACTTCTACTACACTGCTGCCTCAGCCCTACTTGATGTAAAGTTATAGTCTGATTGTAAAGGAAAGTGACCTATTGAAGTTCTTTAAAAATGTCTGTCTGCTTGTTATTTTCTCTTATTTTTTCTTCTGTAAGAAGATTTTGGAAGAGGTTTAATGAGTAAAAAATATTGCAAATATTTCTAAAGTAGCACAACAAAAACAATGATTTTGATTGCAAAGCAATCACAAAAAAAGCCTGGAAGGACTTGCATTTTGTAATTACTCAGCTGGTTTTTCTTTTATACAGAGGAACCCAGGTATTCATGGGGTTACCACAGCCGCTAGTGAATACCTAAAATTCAAGAATACCTAAAACTCTAAAAAGGCTTATATCTGCCTATTTTAATAGTTTAAACATCAGATATTCTTTAATATGCATTATATTAATGTTTGGTTCCCTTACCTAATTCTGCTGCCATTGTTTCAGGAACTGGTACTTTTAGATTCTGGAAAAGACAAAAATGCAAATGAGTAAGAATTATGTCAACAAATCAGAGAAATAAAAAAGAAAAAAAGGAGAACAGAGATTTAACTTACTGCTGTTCTATCTAAAAAGAGGGAGTAGAACTCCATAAAGAAGCGTCGACTCTCCTTGGAGCTGGTTTGTTTGTGCATTTCTGCATAGAGATAGCAAAGCTGACGGGAAAGAAAACACTGCATGAGTTTTAATTTATTCCACTTTCCAGCCTCAATTAAAAAAAACACATTATGTTGTCAGAAAACAGCATTTCTCAATTAATAATGTTCCCCCACAAGGCTTTATATACGGTACACTTACTTTTATAGGAACATTTTTAGTTTTTTCAATATCCCTGTTTAATTTGTCAAACCAGATTTTGTTTTCCAATAATAAACCCTGGAGTTTAAAAGGTGTAATCCACACATTAAACTGAACAGTCCATGAAAACCATCACAGCAGGTCATATTTCCAGATTCCACCAGACAAACACATTTCCTGTGTCCAGGAAATGTTTTAATTTTGACAATTTTTTATTTCAATTTCAATTTAAAATGCCATCATGATGTTATTTTTACAATATTTGGCTATATTATGCACACCTCTTTATGTTTAAGCATCACAAAGTCATGCTGCACACCACAATACTTTTAAAAATGTTTTCCATAAATTATGGAGACCCAAGATGATATATATGTATATCAAAAAATATTAAAAACAGTGAAATTATTTAGTCACACAAATTATACATGATTATTAATGCATTTATGTAATAATTTTCCATTCATGGTGCTATATTCAAACTGCCACATGATTGGTCAAATCCCTCAGCAGTTTACCTGCAAACCAATCACCTTGTAAAAATCTGTGATAGACCCGCCCACTTTAAAAGTTTAGGCTGACAGAAACTCATAATATTCTGCAACACAGTTTTATAAAATTATGATATTAATAATATTAATAAATTAATTAAAATTAGTATATAAAAAATTATAAATATATATCTACATTAGACTTTAATGTGCAGTGCAGACAAATTTAGATATTTTTTTCATCTTATTAAATTATCACATATATTCATATATTGACTTATTTAGTTTATTAATTTGTTGCCCCTTTGGATGATCAGCATATGGACGGAAACTTAAACGTTTACAAACAAACACTGCAAATTTTTCATCAAGTTCCTTGGAAAGTCTTTGGGAAATAATACAAAATATTCAATATAAAACACCAAGAACTCACAGGGAATTAACATAATCATTTCTCTTCCTTTTCATTTCAGAAAGGCTTTGAGAAGTTAAAGTCTAAGGTTTTGAAATTTGTTGGCACATGGAAAATGATTAGTTTATTCTTAAAAAAAGTTTTTCTAAATCATACATTTGTCGGATGAATTACCATTTAATGTTGTATCTCTGTATGCCTTAATTGTATAATAAATTATTAATATTACTGTCAATGTTCTGAGCAAACAACTGCACTGTCAAATAATAGGTAAGGCAGTGATCTGTGTTTATAAACGTACCAGAGGAGCAGCCTCGAACTGGGACACCACATGATGAAGGAAGACAGCCAGATGAGCCGGTCGAGACTTAAGCAAGTCAATACTCTGAAAACAGCTGCACTCGCCGTTAATCTGAGGACAGAAATATGTTTATCAGATAAGCATCATATGGTTCATTTTTCTGTGAAAAGTAAAAACAGGTTGTTAAAACTTTACCTGTTCTTGTTGATAGTCAAAGTAGTCGTCCTCCGCTCCGATTATCTGGGGGTTTAGGGTGTATGGAGGACTTGCCACTGAAGAATGAGGACTGGAGTCCTAATTGACACATTCAAGAAGAAATGCTGGGTTAAAGATTGTAAACACACAAAAAAGCAGGTCATTCAAAAACAATGGACACAAGAAGGTTGCATTATACCACAACATAAAGGTTTCTTTGTGGAATTTGTAGGTTACTCTACACAGCTTTTTTCTGAATATTGTAGGTCACTCACTTTCTGAAATACAGTGGTAACTTTCCAATAATTTCAAGGAACTTGAAATTTTTTTTATCTTGAACCCAATTTTATCTCTAGAGAGGCCAGCTACATGGTTCTATTTCTGGAACTTACGACAAATGTTGTCTTTCTCCTAACTGGTTACTTACATTTCACATTCCCTGGTATTATAAATTACTTTCCAGTACATTCACAGAATTTGAAGGGCACTTTCTAAACTAACAGATTGCAGTTACTTTCTCATAACTTATAAGATACTGTCCAGAATTTTTACTCAACGTGCAAGTTACATTTTGGCCTTAAAGATTACATCTTGGTTACTTTCCTATAACTTACAAGCTACTTTCCAGAACTGCACACACATTATATTCCAGGACATTTGCAGAACTTGCAAGTTACATTCTGAACTAAAAGGTTGCATTCTACTTATGTTCTTATAATTTACAAGTTACTTTCCAGAACTTCACGGTTATATTCCAGAATGTTCACTCAATTTGTAAATTACATTCTGAACTTATACATTGCATCCTATTTACTTACTAATGATTTAAAAGCAACATTACAGAACATTCGCTAAACTTGCAAATTGTCTTCTGAACTTCATGGTTACATCCTAGAACCTGTCACATAACTTACAAGTTACTTTCCAAAACTTATGTGTTATATTCCAGAACCTTCGTAGAACTTGCAAGCTATATTCTGAACTAAAAGGTAACTTTTTACTTAATTTTACTTACAAACTTAGAATGTTTGGTGAACTTGCTAGTTACATTCTGAATTCACAGGTTACATCCAAGTTGTTTTCTCAAAACATTAAAATTACTTCCCTGAACTTACATATTATAGTCCAGTGTGTTAGCTAAACTTGCAAGTTACATTCTGAACTAACAGGTCACCTTCTAGTCACTTTTCCACAATACATAGGGTTCCTTCTAGTACTCAAAGCTTTATTTTATAGGACATCATAATAATGAATGGATCCTAAGGATTACCAGGTAACTATTTGGAAAACACAGACTACATTCTGTAAACCTTTGGCGCTTATAGGTTATTTTTTACCAAATTTACCAGGGACTAACAGGAAACTTCATAAAATTTACAGGTTACATTCCAGAACGTTGACGTTGCATTCTAGCTACTATCCCATAACTTGAAGGTTACTTTCCAGAATCTTGTGGCAACTTTCAAGGAATACAGACATTAATTGATAGAAATTATCAATAGCGTGCAAGTTAAAAAAAATAAATAAATTACATAACAGTGCTTTTCCAGAAATGTACAGTTAAATTTCAGGAATCTAGCATGTAAATTTTGTGGGACTAACTTGTGAACAAGACATGAGGATTTATAATGTTTTTGCACTAATTTGTGTTATTTCACTTTGAAGTAGATACAAGTTTTAATGTCTCCATAAAACATTCATGTCAAATTCAGAGTGTTGAATTTGTCTTAAACAGTGGTTTACAGTTTAAGACAGCAACACAATTTTTTGGTTCAGGTTTTTCTTATCTTTTACTGTTATGACATTTTTTTCTAAAAGACAAATAAGTAAAGAGAGTGCATAAAAATTCAGACCTTTAGGTATACTGGCCACCCAAACTACTGTTTTTGTGTGATTATGTAGTGTTGCCAGGGAAAACCCAGGAAAAATAATTAAGCATCAGTCTGCATCACTCTTATCCCACTAATCTCTGCTCCTAATTGTTGCTGCTGATGTTTGAGCTGTAGCCTTGCAGAGGCTGTTTCTTTTGGAGCTAGGCAGTGTTTGATCACTTCACTGGAGCTGACTAATTAGGGCACACTGTGGGCTTTTCGGAAGGGGAGTAGGCTCCCTAGGTCCTGCTTTTACAGGAAGTGTGTAAATATGCAGAAGCAAATAGTACTTCCCTGGAGATTTTATGAGAACTTTCAGTTTCCTGATGTTTATATGCAGTCTGTACTAATGGTGGTCATCTAATTCTGTCTGACTTTCTTCTGTCTTTCTCAAACGCCCATATAGCATGTTGCACATCTTTCTGTAGATGTCAGTAATTTACATTCCTAGTTTAAATTGAAGAATTAGTAGACAACCAAACTATCTAAAGTTCTAATTATTGTAACATTAAGCTAAATGTTCAAGTAATATATTTTTTTTGAGTACCACTGCAGAAAAAAGTATATTATATTACTCAATAAAACGCACAGCACTAAATTAATGTAAAAAATATCTGCTAAAAATGATACTCAAAAGGTTGAAGAATTACTTTCACATTTTCTTTTTTAATTGCTAATGTTAGATTGTGTACAAGGAGCCAACTAAAAATGGCAAGTCAACCAATCCCATATTGACATGGTGTATTTATACTATGTTCTTTATAAGAAGTGTAGATTTTGTTACTAGTGGTTTTCCGTAAACCCCAACTAATAAGCCATGTCTGTTGTACCTCCCACTTTCTTCCATCCACTCAACTTTCAATGAGTATATTATAACTTTTCACAATATCAGAATTTTCTGAGACAAAGTTTGAATTTTCATTATCTCTAAGTCGCAATCATAAAAACTATATTAAATAAAGACGTGATGAACCTATATGTAGATGAATTTCACTTTCTGAAATGAGTGACAAAAAAAAAACATGGACAGGTCATGACATTTAAGTTTTTTTATTTTTACATTGGGAGACATTAATCAATCCTGTATTAACCTTTAGATTCCCTGAAATAAGCCGCTGGTGGCCACGTCTCCAACCTCAACATTTACACTTGCAAGTGAAAATGGCTGCAAACCTATGAGCATTTATACAGCCGTACACCTATGAAAAGCAGGAGTGGAGCCTCCTGCACAAACAACAAGAATGCAGCAAGTGGTTTCTGGATGGTAAGTCAACAACAAAATACTTGCCTTTTCCAGCGACTTAGAGGTAATGAAAAACCATCAGTATGTGTAAGCTCATGCAGTGGTAGGACCAGCTGACCAAATGTTGTGGAACTCAGCGTTGGTTGCTAGGTAACGGGATGAGTTCCGCTGGGGTTGCTAGGTAATGGGCAGTGCTTTGCTGAGGTTGCTAGGCGGCGGACAGTGCCTGCAAATTTTTAATGTTAAACGTGGAGGGTTTTTGAAATGGCTCATTTTCCAGACACCAATAAACACTATAGAACACAGCTGGGTGGTATTTTTTAAGCACTTGGGATGTTTTTATAAGCAATAGACACCCAAATGGAAAAATGTGCAAAATGTGAATTGTGTAAAATTAAAAAAATAAATAAAAATACTCCAGCTGTTGTTGAATTCCCTCACTTGCAACTCAGCCTTAAGAAGATTCTCAGTAATACTGAACATGTATTTTCAAAGGTTTATTTTTAAAATCAGAATTGGGTTAAGATGGAGAAGGAGATGACAAATGTGTGTATGTAGGTGTGTGTGAGTAAATCTTACAGTGTCAGGAGCGTCTTCAGTGTCGGGGGACGAGCAGAAATTCAGGTCATCTCGGCGGCTAACGTCCGGACTCTGAAGTGGCGATTCTCTTTTTCCAGACGCCTCTGGAACGGGAGTGCTGTGCGTCTAATGCACATACACATACACACACATGTATCACCACACGTAAAAAACACAAGAGCTGAACCCAAGTGATTGTTTAGTCTGGTGCTGAATACTGGGAAATCCCCCAGAGACTGCTAAGTGGGACCATTTCTTCGCTATTTTTAGATGCAGTGATAAAAGGGTTTTTATGATAAAGGAGTTTGTGTAAGCAGTATTTAGCTTCAGAGGGGCTTTAACTACAGCTTGTGACTAACATTAGTTCTTGGCTAGCAGAGGCACATTTTAAAAAAGGTCACGCTTTAAATCTGTAGCAGAGATTGAATCACCAATGTGCCTCTGAACTTTGTCCTTTAACACATCAGTGCAGAGCAAGAAAGAAAATGTTAACATACACAAAAAGCGTCTTTCAAATTTTATTTAATCAAGAAATCACTTGATGAGACATTTTAAATATCAAACAACAAATAAAACGGAGATAAAAAAAACTACACACAAACAAAACCATAAAAACAACAGATCATATCTCTGCAAACAAAATTCTCCTTCAAAAATTACTACTGAGAATGAAAATTATTAAGCTCATTTTAATTTATTAAGCCATTAATTGATTAATTGCTTATTGCGACAGGCTTATATTTACACACTAGAATATGCTACTGATTTATTTCCAGTTACAAGCTACACTTACAGCATTGTTGTTGGTCGGTGGCGCTTCTTCACCGGTCTGTTCCTTCAGGAGAGTCCCGTCATCTTGCTCATCTCCATCATGAATCCTGAACCCTGAAGCTCCTTCCTGAAACATCAGAAAGTGAAGCAATAACTTCCACTAATGTGAAATATGTGTTGTCATTTGTTGCCTGAAATTCACTCTCTCTCCAGAATTAATTTTTTTTTTTATTTAGATACAGAGTTGTTTTTTTTCAGTCCCACTTTTACAACTTTATAAGTCATTCTTTTTCTGTTTCATTTTGTTCATGATAGGTTAATTATATTATTCAGTTGTAACTTTAGTTTAGTTGGGTGACAGTAACTTGATTGAGTAATAGCAGTGCAGCAGATCTGGAGCAGAATTGGATAGTAACTATGTTACATATATTCAGTTACATTTACTTGAGTAAACTTTTGGAAAATATGTATTTTAACAAAAATAAAATCACACATGACTAGGTTTGTTCAAGCAATAAGTAATTTAAAAAACATGCCACGGCATCACCCTCCACTGAATTTCTGTCATCTTATTCGTCTTTTCTGCCAGCAGTAACATCTGGTTTTTGATCACATGACTTGTGTGATGCGAAAAAAAGTGTTTTCCTTGTGGTTTTATGATATACATTAATTTTGATGCAGCCAAAAAACCACCTCATCCTAGTGCAAAAACTTTTTAGCGTAAAATGTGAGTTTTTTTCAAAATTGCCATGTTTCCATCAAGCAAATTCTTTTTCATAATTCCAATTTGCACAATTATATGGTGAATGGAAATGCAGCTACAGTCGTACAGTTTCCTAAAACAGATCTAATAAATAGTTCTTATCTTCACATTTATCATTATCACAATAGTACTGCCAGATATTGTGATAGAACTAAGTCCATATCAGCTTGAGTACTGTCTCTGGGTAATCTGGTCTGTGGTCTTACCCCATCAGACAGAGTGCAGTTATTGTGGTTCTGGGGGCTCCCACTCAAAAAGCAGCTCCGCTCCTCGCCGGACAGTGCAGGTGAGTTGGGGGCTGAAAGAGGAAGAGGCATGCTGACTTCTTCATGTTCTTTCTGCTCCTGCGCCTCCTCCAGGGGCATTTGGGAAAGGCCTGGAGGCCTACCCAGCACCGTCAGCGCTACGTAGGAACCCGCTGAGAGACAATGAGGAAAACATCTGATCAAACCATTAGAGCTAAATGGCTAAAAGGAGTATATGTAACTTGTTGCACATTTAAAATGAACAGTGTCTATATTGTATCACATAAAGTGGTTTATATAGCTGGAAGGTGCTGAAGGTTTTCTACATGCTTAAATATATTTGAACTTCTCAGGGGTAACTGAATATTTAGATTCACACTAAGAAATAACTGGACCTGTTTGTTTGATTGACTTATTTATAAAAATAGTTTTTCTATGGAAAAGTATTAAGGCCACCAAAAAAATAAATAAATAAATAAAAAAATTCTAACTTTGAGTTAGACTTTTTCTTCTGAATTCTGACCTTTTTCTCAGAATTCTGACTTTTTTGTTCCGGAATTCTGACTTTAATCTCAGAATTCCAATTCTGTGTCAAAATATGCCCAAATCTAAATAAATAACTAAATACGCTTAGGAATATGTAAATTATTTTGTTGGTGAAAGCCTGTCTCAAATTGATTTGGTAGATTTGAGTATTAAGACTCAAATAGTGAATAAACCAGCTAAAAGTCAGAATTCTTTATTTTTTCAGTGGCCCCAATCCTCTCCTGTAGTTTTCTCAAAGGGTCATCATAGAAGGGAAATAATAGGATAATAATAAATAAAAGAATCAAGTTTACATAACACAAGCTAGTCATCACATCGTAACTGTTGCTTTGACCACATTTCTAGCAAGTTAATAATTTAAATACAAACAAATTCACTAATACGAGACGTATACTTACATTTTATTAACTTTACAACCTCTTTGTGGTTTGAACGAGTAACTAAAGTTCCGTTAACCTGTTGAAAAAGGAAAAAATGAAGACGCACTATAGATTTTAGCATTACTCCAGGCAGAAAGACCCAGGGCCAGTAATCGAACCCAGGACCTTCTTGCTGCAAGGCAACAGTACTACCAACTGCGCCACAAGTGACATCATTTGAGGTGGAAATCAATTATTTAATTGAATAAAATAACCTGCCTCAAAGTTTCCTTTGTAAGCTAAATGTCCCCGACTTTGATTAGCAAAAATAATTGAATCAATTGAGGCAACATTTAGATTTTAACATAAAAAAGTGTTTCGAAGAACAGAGCTCAGGTAGGTTCATAAAAAGTTTGACATGCAAGAGATTTAAAGAAATAACTAATGCTAATTTCTAACTTACTTTCACCATTTTAAACAAGTTGTTACTGAAATATCAAGAGAAAATAAATAAATGAAATCCATGAAACTAAGAGCAAAGATTGTATCATGTTTGGATACCAACATACTAACAGAGTTTACTTACATCTTGTGAATTAATTAAAAGATAAAAGCACAAAATGGTGGAAAAGTGAAAACAGTCCTTTGTTAGGCTAACAACATTAATACTAAGTTAATGCTAATCTTTCATCTACTAATATAAGTTGCTAAGAAATTAAACAAAACAACAGTAATAACTGTATTACCTTATAGTACATACATTAAATAGTTGAAAGTGGAAAAAGTGCTAAGCTAATGCAAAGCTAATAGTATTCTGTTCCAAATCACTTTAGGCATTTCAAATAATCTGAAATGCCTAATTTGACTGAAGTCTATTTGACACACATACAATGTAAATAGTTTACTTGGGTTTTCTAAAATCATCCATCCAGGATGGCTGGAGAGGAAAAGCCCTTTTTAGAACTTGGAGAAGGAAAATGGCTTAAAGTGACGCATAACGCCCACCTTAATGATCCGATCTCCTGTTTGGACACCGGCTCTCATTGCAGCTCCATCTGCATCAGAAAAACAAGCAAAGTGAGAGATGCTGCTTTTATAAATGTGCTGCAATAATGTTTGTCTACATCTCTTCCAGCCTTACCTTCCTTCACCAGCTGCACAAACACTGGGTTGTCTCCACTTACTGTCAGACCAAAGCCATTTTTATCTCTTTGGATAATCACACAGCGCTGGACCAGACCTGCCATTTTTACAACAAATGAATAAAAAATTGGAACAAATGCTACAAAAGCCTCTAAAATTAAATTATAAATTTAAAAAATCTATCCTGGATGTAGCTGAGATCCTTGTTTTTTGTTTGTTTTTTTTTTTGTCCCTGTGGTCTGTTGGTGTTACTGATTGGAAAAAAAAAACTCTGCAGGAAATGACAAATCAACAGCCTGCAACAAACAGAACTTCAGAAACAGCAGCAACAAGAACCACTGAGGACCAATCCGATCATAAACTGGAATATGTTACAACATCATTACCAGGTGAGTTTTACATCGACATGGACTGAAGAAAGAAGTTTAGCTCAAAAATCAACACCTTCAAGCTAGACTTAAATTTGCAGCTGCCTATGTGGATAAGCTAAATATCCTCTTCTTATTTCTCTAAAATGAAAATAAACTTGCTATTTTACACTCAAGCCTGAACCTTCAAAGACCCAAAAAAAGATTGCAAAGTCGGCCTTTTATTACCTGCATTTTATGCAGGTAATAAAAGGCCGACTTCCTGTTGGGACTAGAGAAACTCTATCCAAGCATTTATCTTTAGTCGAATTGATTACTGCAACAGTGTCTTCACAGGTCTGCCTAGAAAATCAATCAATCAGCTTCAGTTGATCCAGAACACTGCGAATATTTTGGGATCTATGTTCTCATTCCCATTTAGTTTTCAAAAAGTACATTTTTTTTTATCTGTAAGAACTTTTGATCCGACGATTTTGGCCCACGTGACAGAAAATTTGGACACCCTTGTTCTAAACATTTACAAGAATACAAGTCTGCTGATAAAAAGCAAGTGTCTGAACTTCCTTAAATCTACAATATAATGATTAAGAAAATATTATTTGGACAAACTAGAGCAACAGAAGGATTTCAGTTATACAGACTCCTGTGAGAGAGCTGAGTGGATAATTGGTTGTCTTCTGGACTCCATGAGAAGCCTCAAGACTTCAGGGTGAACAAAAGGGCAGGAAGGATTAATGTCAACCCCGTAGCCCTGGCAACCACCCTAACAACGGGGCCAACACTTACAGCGTCTCTGCACATCTGCACAACAACCTCACAGTCAAATACTGACAGATTATTCATTTCATTATTCAAACTAAAGAGACGGTGGGAAAAGTGCAACGAGCCAATTCTTTCTTAATAAAGTGAGACGTTACAGTAGAGTACAGAGAGATATCTTTGTCTCACCTGTTGGGTCAAACTCGTGTTTAAGAGGATTTCCCATGCTTTGTGTTTTTGTCTGTGAGAATGCTCTGGGTCCTGTGAAGAAAAGACGACAAATGAGAGACAGAGAAAAAAAAAATCACTGACAGAAACGATGTTTTCATTCTTCCCAAATTAAGGCTGTTTTCACACCTGACAGTCCAGTGGACTCGATTTGATTGGGGACCAGAATCGCAACATTCATTACATTTTCAGCTGTTGTGGTTCACTTTTACACTGCACTGGGTTTGGTTTGTTGGTACCCAACCAACCCAACCATTTGATTATGTTGTTAAAAATCTGTTTCCAAGTGTCTCTAATCAACAAAAGAAGACAAGAAATTCGAACCTTATTGCACTTTATCCACCCTACATTGAAAGTGAGCTCAACCTTTCTATCTTTTAAATGATGTAATTAGGGATGCATTATACAGTATTACAATAACAATTTAAATGCATGCTTTATCTTGAAATGCAGTTCCCATAAAACACTAGCTGTATAATCTGTATAGGTACTGCAGAAAACAACACAGTATTTAAATGTTTTTAAAGTTTTGAATATTTCTTAGATCAGATTTACAAAGATTTTTCTGTGCCATGAATGTATTTTTTTTAAACAGTTTTAGCTTAATTAGTACTCTGTGTGTTGTTCTTTCAACCAATGGTCTTCTTCAGAGTCTGTATACGCCATTTAACAAATAGTAGATTATTACATTAGTTCACAATTATTTTATCAATTGGTTTGTCACAATTGGATTAATCATTTCAGGCCTACAAAATAGCATACTATGATTTCCTGTCTGAATTACATGATAAAACCTTAATTACACTAACAAGTACCTGAACCATCTCCATGCTCGTCTAATTTGTTGTTTAACTGACTTAACCTTTGTGAGAATTTAAAGGTGGAGGTTCATTTATTATTAGCAGAGGCTCCTTCTCTCCTCGTTCCCCTTTGCTGCTGCTGTGACTCGTTACAAAAGGAGGGGGGATTTTGTTTGTCCAGCAGCTCCTCCCTGGACAATGGGGGCCCTGGACTTTAAACAATGGCTCCCACGTCAGAGCCTGCTTACTATATGGAGACTTTGTGGGACAGATTCCCGGAAACAGCGACCAGGGTTTTTGGCACGGCTTCAGCTTCCTGAACATGGGAGAAGGCCGCGAAATAAAACGGAGGGGAAGGAGGTGTTTGTGAGGGAAGGCCAAGGGCTATGCTGTGGAAATTTTAACAAAGCTTGCAGAGTGAAGGATCCTGTCTGAATGCAGGAAAGTGGAGGGAATGAACAAAATGTTGAAACAACAGATTCAGGGAATTAGAACGATTTCCTTTGTGTTTAGACTAAACATTAAGCAAATGTTTAGGCTGGATTTTAGCCTCACAATCATAGGCAGAACCAAGCTCATGTTGGATCGGGGAATAAAAAGGTGGTGACCTTAAAACTCAAGAGAGGCTCCTTGCTATGGCTGGAGAAGATCAGAAGCTGATAAGAGAGGCAGATAAAAGGACAGACGACATCCTGCTCAGTGGGTGGCGGCTAGTGGAGCAGCGTCCAAGACATGAAGGAAGCTTCCAGATTCATCCATTCATCTGTTGCAGAGTCTGCAACCTGCAAGTCCGGAGCCGTAAGAGGCTTTTAATAACTTTGGTAAAAACGTAACAAAGAACCAACTTTAGGGTGGATTCCACTTTTTATCCCTTCTGATATCTGAGGTTTAGTATCGGCTGATACCGATCCAATACAGATCAACAGTACTGAATTGACTTAAAACATTTCTATTTTTAACACCAACATAAAAGTACTTACGAATTTATAACTCCACACCAGCACACCACACTTAAATAGATCAATAGCTTTACAAGTTCGATCAAACATGTAAGAACAACATAATTTGTTCAGTCACTGCAAAATAAATAATTGACGAAGACAAGAGGTTGACTTGAACTTGGTTGACTGGCTTTTGAACCACAAACCTTTTTTCAAGTGGTTCAGAAAGTGTAATTAGGAATTCTAAATATAATGTGAAATAAATAATGAAGCATGACTTCACTCAGAGGATAAAGACAGAATAGATCTGCCCTCCTGGATCAAACACAGGAGGTCAAACACAGAAGACAACTTCTAGATACCCAATCTAGAAGGTTTTCAATATCAGGACCGATACAGATATTAATATCGGATCAGTGCACTATATTAATAATCTAATAACAAATGTTTTTCAGATTTTTTTGGTGGAATAATTGCACTAAACATCCAAAACAAGCAGACATATTTTTTTGTTGTTGTTATTTGGTTGGAAACTATGCACCTTTTCAGAATCAGGGAAACTATGTCCCTAAACAAGAATTTAGAGTTTGATTTCAAGCACTCACAGTGTACAGACATTAGGCATAAATACCAGTCATGTAATGTGGTTGTTCATCTGTTGGGAATAAAGTTAAAGGATATTAATTAAACACAGTCCCTAATTTCTTACCCTTGTATGTAGAAGAACTAATAACATCAGAAATGTTCAGTTACTCCCTAAAAAATACAAAAACAAACAAAAACCCAAACTTGCAGACAAGCAGAATTTAAAAAAATAACAATTTAAATTTAACTTAAGTATACTGTAAAAATGAACATGCATGTCAATTCTGCCCCGTTTACTTAATGAATATTCTTAGATTTAGCTTGTTGGACTTCCAGCTCTCCAGCCGTCCTTCCCTCTTATCATCCCAGAGGAATGGTCTGGTATTTTTGGCATCCGAGGCAGAAAACAAGCAAAGAGAGTCAAGAGCAGCAGATACAGCTGCAGACTGGCATCAGGAATATCACTTAAAGTTCGTAATTATCCAAGTTCCAGACTGAAAGAAGGATTTATCTTTGAATCTTTAGGATGTTTTTCCTCAAACATAATAATCATCAAAATGTCCAGATTTGTTCCAGTTGAGTTAATTACATATCACCGTGATTTTTATGAAATGTATTGGTTAACATTTAATGTTAGAAAGTTACAACCTGGAAGCTTTAAACTGGTTTGATAAAAATCATAATTAACCGCTTTAAAGTTAAAAATAATTTACTTTTTTTTCTTCTTCAGGCAGAAGTACAGGCCAAAAGTATTCATACCCCCTGTACCTTTTATCATTTTGTTACTTTACTTTACTCATTGTTGTTGAGCTCATAGTTCTACTTATTCAATAATTTAGCTGCTAAAAGGGTTTTTTAATTGAACATTTTTCCTATTTTATCATGAATCCACTTAAAAAAGGTTTTTAATTTCAATGGGCTTTTTATCCTAGTAAAATAAAGGTTACATAAAAAGATATACATGGTTTTGAATAGAAATGTTATTCATTGTTTACAGACCCTGCAATTAACTTGATTAAACATTTTAATTGAGTCCCACCTCAAGTTGTAATATGACAAACTGTGTATTACTTGGATTACTTTTGTTTATTCTTCACAAATTTCTTCACGTCCAACACTGGTCGGTTTTTCCTTTTGTCAGTTTTCTCTCATTTATTTTTCTCCTTCCAGGGACCTTCAGTCTTCATAGATTGTAATTTCAGTCATGACATTTAACAACAAAGGCTTCTAAACTAAGTAGGGACTGTTGTTTTATTGTGTTTTTGTTGCAAACTGCAGCTGTCTGGTTTGATTGTTGTCTAATTATGGATTGTCCAGTCAGGTTTCAGTTATGCTAGCGACATAATACACACAGCAGAAGCAGTCGTGCAGGTTTTTAAATGTCATCGAACAAATACTCAGCTGCATTGTGTCATAAAAAGCAACAGTCGTCTCACTAAAAGTTATTTTAAAACATATAAGTTAATGGAATAATGCCACTGTAGTCCAACCATTTCCTTTGGTTGGACTTCCTGTGCAGTTTTAGCTGTTCTTATGCATCACAATACGGTGCCATCTAACCTTCCCATATTTTCCATAAGAGAATTTTTCATATGAAAGTGTGATTTGGATGCGAAGGACCATGTGTTTTCTTTAATTTATTTTCTTATTTTATTTTTAACCTATTTAGAGTTTAAAACTTTGCAGTCAATTGATTAAAAAACGTAATCAGTTTAATCAAACTCTGTAAGCTTGAAATGTAAATACGTACGCAGTTGTGGTTCTTGCAGGAATTGTGCCTCCTTTTGCTGCCCTTCAACCACTTAAAATGGGGGATTATCTGGGTTTTATTACAGCAGAAATGTTGCCGCCCAGTACTCAACAGCAATTAAGAAAATTACACCTCTACAAATGCATACAAGCAGTAGCAAATTTGTTCAGGGGACAACTGACAGATAAGTATATTTTGTTTTCTAGTTTTTGAGTGCTCCACCTTTTTCTGATGCCATGCTGGGCAACTGCCCATAACACCCCTGTCAAAAACTCACACTGTATGCATATTTTCAGAAAATGTTTTATTATCTCAAACTAAATGTGTGTAAAGATTCTCAGTTTTCTGGGTTTTTATTCACGGAAAAATGTTCCTCTCCATTCATTTTCTATGGAACTTGTAAAGCGAGGCAAGACATCTTACTTGAGAGTCTTATTTTGAACAATAAAAGGAAGCAGTATCTCTGTTGGTGAAACAGAATCAGCTGAAGCGGTGTCCAACACTTACAAATAAATGTGTCACCATTTTGGGAACGTTGGTTGAAACCAACACATTGGTGCGTTTGCCACTGCGCTGTACTTGTTAGAGTTTCCCAAAATGAATGTTGACATGTTAACTGACATGACGCGGCTACCACTACGAGCATCTAAATTCTACATAAGCTTGTGAACTAAGCTATAACCTCATAGAAAAGCTGCAAATCATAGACAATCATGCTGAATTCATGCGGAACTGGTGTTTGATCATTTCAAAGGTAAAAACAAAAAGAAAACAGAAGTTGCACTGTGTTCACTCTGAGTTATTCAGGAAGGGAGCAGATCTGATGACCCTTATGGACATTTTTCAGCTGTGATGTCACCACTTCCTGTCATGAGGAGGGGGGTGCTTTAAAAAACAAAGATCCTCTGAGCATGTCTGGCTGCCTTTGAATGAAAAATAGGATTATAGATTCCATCTGACTCCGTCCCTCTCCCTCCTCCCTGACGTCTTGCTGCAGGAACACAGCAGGGAGGATTGATGCGTTTTATTTATTTCACTTCACACAGTAATTTCATTATAGCTTCCCAATGTAACACAGGAAGAGCAGTGGTGTCCCAGCAGGTTCAGCTCAGAGACACAAGGTGTCACTCAAACCTTCACTGACTAAAGGAGAACAGTAGACCCCCTTTCTATTTACAGAAAATTCACCTTTTTTGAACAGCAAATCTAAAATATCTGACAGAAAATGCTACTTTGGAAGCTGTAGGTAGTACTTAAGCGCAATACTACTTGGTCTGCTATTGGCTGACGTTTGCAAAGCAGCCAATCCAGGAGCGTCATTCTTTTCACTTGGCTCTGATTGGCATTGCATATAGAGAATGTGTGGTCTACATGTTCCCTGGCTGATTTCCCTGAAAGATATCTGGAAACAATATCCTAATTGCTTGATTGACTTTAATAAATCAGGTTTGCATGAGGCATCAAAGTAGTCACATTAATAATGCATGAATCTCACATTTTAGACTATTTGTATGACTATTTGAGTGTGTGTGCTACTTTGTAATCTGGAATTGCAAAGATGTTACAATGATGTTACAATGAAGCACTCAGCATCCAAAAGGTGGCCTCAACTCCCAGAGGCAGACCAAAGAAAACAACAATAATTTTACATTTGACCAGAATGCCTTCTTTCACACGTTTCCTGGATTTTCTACACCAAATGATTCAAACTAAAAACAAGACTTCTTTAAACAACGGATTTCTTTCTGCCACTTTTCCATATATGTCAAATTTGTGCAGTGCACGACTAAGAGAATTTAAATTTGGTAATTGCTTCAGATTTATCATTTAAATCACACATAGAAAGCATCTGTAATCAGATTAAGTGTAACCTCAGTAACTTCAGACATATTCATCATCAGATGTCCACACAGGCATCAGAAATGTACATGTATACCAGGGGCGCCGCCAGGAATCTTGGGCCCCATGACAAAAAATTAACTTGCCTCTTCCCCTTTGCAGCTGCTGTTAACATTTTTGGGTCTATCTGACCAATCAAAAGCGGCACAATTTTAAAAGCTTGTAACTGCCTTTCTTTCGTTGGTCCAATACTGATACTAGCACAATATTCGCTACTAGTAAATTTTACACGCAACAGTCCACATACTGCATGCAAATAGGTTGTTTAAATTTTTTTTATTAGTTTTAACTTATTGAAATGTCTCTTCACACCAGCAACAGTCATAGGCAACATGCCAAATATACATAAAACAATCCAGACTTCTCAGAAAATGCTATGTTGTTGCATTTGTTCAAGCTGCAGTATATAACTTTAATAAAAAAAATAAGTCTTTTCTATGTCTGTTAAAGCTGTCACCATGTTATGACAGTTTGCACATAATCTGTGAAAAGATCAATCTCCTCCACCTCCTCCCTGAGCTGCTACTGCAGTCTAAAGAAATGCACCGTTCTGACCAAAAACAACCAATCAGAACCAGTAGGAGGTTCTTAGCGCTGTCAATCAACCTCATTCACTCACTGCTAGAAGGGCTAATGGAAGATTTTATAAAGATTGTTTGAATTTCTTCAGTAATAAATATATAGTTTTTGTTGTGTAACTGTAAAAAGAGCAGAGACAGGAAAAATCCACACAGATTTCCTGGAATGATGGCAACTTGCTTGTCATTGAACACAGTGTTGCTCACCTTTTACACTGGGACAGGGAGGAGTGGTTGTGCTGATATTGGGGTTAGAACTGCTGTTGACTGACTCATCTGTTGTAAAGTGTGGTAAGAGGTAGGGGGACAAGTTAAATATATGAGTATGTTGTTAAATGTTTCCTATGCTAGTAAAATGGAGACAAACAGTCTGTTGCTAAGCTAACTATGCTAAATGGTTGATAATCTCACACAGTCCACCCATCTCTCTTGGAGAAAAACTGGCCGGTCAGAGGCCCTTGGAATTGTCCTAATTTTTCCCCCCTATAAGGTGCCTCTGATGTATACTAGGATTTTGTCCCATATCACTTGCTGTTTATCCATTTGATTTCAAGCTAATGTTACAACACAAAAACCACTGCAATCACTCTATAAACACAATAAAAAGTCTGGATTTGTGAACAAATATGTATGATCACTCTTCAATATCACAAAAACACAGCTTACTCAATTTGGCAGATATGATTAAAGGTGATCTATTATGCTTCCTTGAACACGTTAGGATAGCTCTATGGGCAATAAAAAAATGTTCATTACATTTTTTTTTAACAAAATCATTCTTAGATAATGACATTTTATTTTGAGCTCCTTTTCAGAATGAGTCATTTTAGGGCCTCTGCCACTTTAAATCCAAATAAGCTGCTGCTGGCCACACCCCCCAACTCAACATTTACACTTGCATATAAACAGATGGGCAATTATCTGTTTACAGATAACTGTGCAAACAAATAATTTGCACAATTATCTGTGTGGGCGCTCCAGGTCTGCTTTTCAAAGCAGACGTGGAACCCCTTACACATCCAACAAGAATGCAGCAAGTAGTTTTTAAACGGTAAGTCAACAACTAAACACTTGTCTTTTCAGGTAGTCAACCCTCTGGAGTCTGTGGACTCCAGAGGTCATGTAAAAAAGACTCATATACGAGTCCATAGACTCCAGAGGGTTTTAAATAGAACACACAGAGGTAAAACCAGCTGACCAAACATGCTGGAGCACTGCTTGGGTTACCAGGTAACGGGCTGAGCTTCACTGGGGTTTCTAGGCCGCTGCTGTTTTGTGATGTTACATTCTGGAGGTTTTTGAATTTCAAACATTAGCTTATAGCCAGAACCCAACTGGGTGTTTTTTTTTTAAAGTGTTTGGGCTGTTTTTAGAACCAGTGTGACCCAAATAGAAATACTAAAACGGGCAAAATGTGAAGGCCTCACAGGGGTGAAAGTTCACAATTCAACAGGAAAATCATGCTAAACATGCAGCCAGAAATGCATTAGGATATAAAAATCAAACGCTCAGGAAGAAATAAATTCTGGAACATCATTTTAAGAGTAAAAAATGTCTAGAGAAGTCATGTCAAGACTATCTTGACTATCTGAAACAAATGGTAAGAAAAATGCAGAAGATAGACTGTCATTTTACAGAAAAACAAAAGACATGCAGAGACACGGCAGCTTGTTTCATGTGAAAATAATCAACCCATCTTGCTGAGTTTCCCTGAAAATACATTACAAAAAATGCATAATTCTTCCAAATACTATGCGTACGAGTGGCGCAACAAATATCTGAAAAGGCCAACTCAAACTCAATTCTCCTCATGTAGAGGCTCTTGAACAAGTTCCAAACTGTGACCTAATCACTGCTGAAGTTTGGCTGTAAATGTAACTAAGTAACAGCAGCAGATCTCTGCAACACCAGCTTGAGCAATATATTTAAAAAAAAGAAAAATTCATGCAGGTATTTTTACAGATTCAGACACAGAAAAATGACTTTCTAAATGCAGACAAGAAAAGCTGATCTTTTGAAGACAAAAGTCTAAACAAGTCAACACATACAGAGTTATGTTATTTATCTAAAATCACAAAATGTTTCTTTATGCAACAAAGACAGGACAAAAATAGTTCCATATCAGAGTGGTTTGAAGTTGGAAATGGTGGATACACGAGGGTACCGCCAATCATTTTCCACAATGTTGTAAAGAGTCTGATATCTGTTTCCAGATGGGAGATGCAGACGTCACAGAGTTCTGCAATGGTTGCCATACGATTCCTTATTGATCCCTTTGTTTGTTGGCAACCTTCACAATGTGTCCAGCTGCGCTGACAGTCACTGGTTCCAATATTGAACCCCTGTGACATCTGTTAGGCCAACATGCTCAATATCATCACAACCTCAAGCAAACCTAAAACAGGACCCCATCAAACTCCAACGAGTCCAGGTCAGTGTGTGTGATGTTTCTCTGCTGGCGTTATTAAAACTAAAGTCGACTTGGTTCGATTGGGGAAGTTATAACATTTGTTACATTTCCAGCTGCTGCGGTTCACTTTCACACTGCACAGTGCCAAACGAACTAAACTCTTTGAAAAGCCTACACCCCCCCCCTCTCCTGTGGTGGCCATCATGCAACAAGAACCACAAAAGGGAAGCACACAAAAGCCTCTGAAGAAGACACTGAAAGAATCTTCCTTCTTCACAAAATATAAATAAAAATGAAGTGGTGTCAAATTTTATTAGTTGTAGGATTTCTCTTTTGTCTTTGGTAAAAAGCTACAAACCATTTCTCTCACTATTGCTAAACTTGTGTTTGTTTTGGTTGTATTTACCCATAATGCCCTGCGCACTACTTTGATTCCTGCTTTTGGAGTGGTCTCTGGTTCGCTTGGCGTCCACATGTGCATTCAAACTGCACCACAGTTCACTTCACCCGAACTGAGACCTAGGTTTGTAGGCAGAGCAGAATTTGCTTTTTTGGTTCGATTATGCAGTCACACCTCCTCCAACAAACTGGACTTTCTAGGTAAATGAACTAAAGTTCAATTAAAGTTGACTAAACAGGACCGGTGTGAATGCACCTCAGGGCGTTTTCACACCTGAGGCATTTAGTCTGTTTAAAATTGAGCTTCGGTACATTTCTCCACTTGGTGTGGGATCCTAGCTACCACAGTAGGGTGCAGTCCAAAAGAACCACAGCAAGACCATTTAAAAGAGGTGGTCTTTGTGTGGTTCCTAATAAACTCTAGAGCAGTTTGTTTATGCTCTATCATATCTAAGGTTTTAGATATGACCTTAATCTAAAACAACTACCAGGTATTTGCTACAAGAGGCCTTCTGATGTCCAGATAACCATTTGATTGTCTGATGCAGTAGCGTAAACAAACTACTAAAACAACGGCGATGCATCTTTTTCTGAAAGACTAAAGCCTGATGCAGCTTTCAAGACACCTTCTCAAAATCATTCGGTTTACTTCGCTGATAAACATCAAGTAAAAAACAAAACTGGGTCAGAACACAGCATCTGCTTCCTGAGTTTACATTTTGTTCTCCAGTCACGGACACATCTGACCAGTAAACAGACCGATCCTTCTCATGTGGTTCGTAGTGACAGGTTCTGGTCGGCATGGCATTTCTTCCATGTGAAAAATAAAAACAATGAACCATCAGAAAAGTTACACTCCTAAACTGATTCAGACGCTTTAAGTCGAGGTATGAGATGAGACACGCCATTGAGTTCACAACAATGAGAATTTAACATTTTCTGCAAAACTAAGAATTATATTTTTTTTGTTTTTGGGTTTTGTTATTGTTTGCATAAAAAGAATAAAACTTATACAGATCAGAAACTAAGTAGTAGCCTGTGCAGTAGTAAACCAGCACTGACTAATCAATCAGTCCTGTTTTGATTAGTCCACATATTTGTGCTTGTCAAATTCTAAATTGTTTGTAATGCCAGAAAACTGGTCAACATTCTCACTTTTGTCTTTTCTCAAATAGAATACAGACTTCAATTAAATTGTACTTTGAGGAACCAATGTTCTTCACTACACGTACTTCAGTTTTTGAACTGGATGTTCAAATGCAGTCACACACTAAAACCACAAAATGGCCCTTTATTAAAGCCAGAAACAGACTGATGATCGGCTCATTGCAGTAGTCTCCACTCCTTGTGAAACTTCCCAAAAATTCTTGAATGCACTTTGCTTGACAATCCTAACACTTTGTCCTTCCACTCAACTTTCTACAAAAATACTACAACTTTTTAACGATATTTGAACTGTCTGAGGATTTTCATTATTTGTAAGCCACGGTCATTAATATTACATGAAGTAAAGGCTTGAAATATTTCACTCTATGTGTAAAGAATTTGTGTAATAAACAAGTTTCACATTCAGAAATGTGTAACAAAATATTGAATATTTTCACAGCATAATTTGCTCTTTAGCTGTACATGTATAACATAAAATCTCAATAAGATAAGTGAGAGTTTGCATTTGCAATATGACCAAGCGTAAAAACGTGAATACTTTTATGAGCAGCACAAACCTGCCAGGGAAAATCAGTTTATTACTGGGTACTTAGTCGTTTTTGTTATGTTGGATTGTTTTCTCCATTCAGTTTAAGGCCAACAACCTGGAAAGAATGAAGAGACCAAGACAATCAGCCTCACCTTCCTGCTTCAACTCCTCATAAAGTTGTCTGGATCAGTACTGTTTGTACACTCACAGTTAGAAATTAAAGTTAAATAGATATTTCATTCTTCCACCATGTTGAATGAATGTGTCTTGAGCACATTTTCACTCATTTTTTTAGGAGTACATAATATCTACCAGGCAAAAATATAATAAAAGAGGGTGGAGCAGCTGAAAATGAAACCTCTAACTGTTTTTCTTAGAGCTGTGATCCTTAAACGTTGCACTGGGTTTTAAAAAGCAATGATTTAATTCTACAGTGGAAGGGACACATTTGTCATATTCTAATAGAGATAATTTATGATTGAATCATGCCATTTCTTAGACATATAGAAATGCACAAATATAATAAAATAAGCTAACTTGTAAAGCAAATATTGAGTTGGGTTTTTTTTTATCTTTAATAAAAGTTTGTTGGATTTTCCTTGGATTAAAAAAAAGGATCTGGTGCCATACCTTGACAACCAAATAAATATTTCCAGCTAAGCCCAGGAAGAAAACAATTCTGCACCGGTTCTGCTCCAGAGTCAGATTGGGTCCAAACCATCCACAATATTTTTGTGGAAATTTGTGATGAAAATCAGAAGAGACCCATTGTTGTGAAGAGCAGTTCCTCTAGGACAGAATCTAACTCACGGGTTCATAAGTCAGTGTTGCTATGGTAACTTTTTAACTTTCCAGCAGACAACATTTGAGTTTGATGGCAGCAGACTTGACAGATGATCCACTTTATTCATCTAATTTAGAAGTGTTCAGCTCTGTCTGTGAGTCATGCTGCTTCTGTCAGGAAACATTCGATGGAAATCCACAACCAACTGGGCTCTTATTTTTCATATTGTGTAAAACCTAAGTAGTATTTTCACAAACTTTGAAAATTCATTTTGGACTAATAAGAAACTCCCTGTGTGTGCACAAGGAGTTTCTTTTTGCTCTCAGGAGACAAAGGTTGAATTCATGTAAATATTTGTGCACAAGTGAATATCTGTATGTTCAACTTGCTAAATTGCCAAACTTAGAGCTTTTTAATTTGTGCGCTGACATAAAACCCAAAGCACTGCCCATTTCGATGGAGTTCTTCTGGCCATTAAACATATTAATATGCACTTAAAATTAGATATTAGCATATTTTATAATTACTATTTTATAATTATTTTATTCACTGTCTCACTAATCAGACAATAATCTTGCAGTTCTGCATCAGTTAGGATTACCAAAATTACTTCTATCCAGAATAATCGAGGGGAATATTTTTTAGAGATTTGTACTTACTTTTCCTTAAATAAATTTCCTAAATATTTGATAGAATTGTGTCTTAATCTGAATGACTCCGATCAAACGTTTAGTGTTGCTGGAATTCTGGCCCATTCCTCCTGATTTAATTGGTGTAACTGGGTCGGGTTTATGGGCTGCCGTGCTCACACACTGCTCTGCTTAGTCTCAGAATTGCCATAAAATGTTTAACAAACAATCTTTGAGGAATGTTCTGCATTCTCAGCAGTTAGAATAAATACAGGCTAATTTACTAAAATGCACTGAGATGCATTTGAGGGGCAAGTTGAGTCATTTTGAATCTGATGGTGCTCATGTATCTGAACCACATTATACTTATATTTATGGAAACTGGTTAAAAATAAAACCATAATTGGCACTTTAGGAGTTCCATACTGAATGTGTTTTATTATGGCAGGGAGATGTTAAGTACGGAGAGCTTTCTGAGCAATAAAAAAGGAAACTTTGACACATGTAGCCTTATCAGGACAAATGGATTTTTCCCAAATATAAAAGGAGAAACTGCTCTATTGTAGATTTTTACAGATTCTGACACTTTTAATTTAAAGATTTAATACATTTGGGAATCTATCATGAATTTATTTAGGAAGTATAACCAGGGCTGGCCCAAGATTGTACCTGAATATTTTGTTTCAACCCAGATTTGGTGAATCTGGGAGAGGTTTGTAGAGTTTAACTGTTTGAGATTAAAACCAATCAGGGTTACTACGAGTTGAGATGTATTTGAGAACAAACCAAAGCTCAAACGTAAAGACAATATTGCAGATTGTAACTCTGGCAAGACAACAATTGCACAGTGAAGATTATTATGTGTACTTTTCCACCAGTAAACTTACCAGTTTCTTAAAAACCTCGGATTTAAATGTTAAACAATTTAAAATATTTTCAAATGTTAAATAAAATGCAATTGTATTCTTGTCATCTGTAAGTAAATATTGAAATTTTAGTCAATATTTATTTACATATATACATTTAATATATATTTAGTCACGCAGATTAAATATCTTGTTTAATCTGTGTTAAACAAAATATTGCAATTATTTGGGGGACTTTTTGCAATCAAAATCAATGATTTTGTGGTGCTACTTTAGAATTATGTCCAATATTTTTCCTTGTTAAACCCCTTCCAAAATCTGAAAAGAAAAAAATATGATTAAAAAAAACCAAACAGATTCTATGGCCCTATGGAAAACAAAATGAAATTAATTTCATTTTCCAGATTTTACTTTTTACATTTAAATTTTTCTAAATTCCATTTTAATTATATTTATTAAGCCAAAAAGAATTACGGTGTAAATAAAAAAAAGTTAAAAAAAATCAACCCTAGAATTCACAACATGCTATGTTAGTTACAGCACAGCAGAGAGAGGGGTGAAGAGGGATGAGCAACACCACATGGAGGCTGATTGACAGCGCTAAGACCCGCCTCCTGGCTCTGATTGGTTGCTTCTTGTTAGAACAGGGAAAAGGCAAAGGAGCTTGATTTTTTTCAGATTGTCTGACTCATACCATACTGTCACTATTTGTTAAACAGTTTCAACAAAATATGTAAAAAAAATAAATAAATAAAAAATGTGTACATTCAAGACTTATGTACTGCAGCTTTAAATCCAAATGTTCTTAACTATTTTTGCTGAAAATTTGCAATAACCTGAACCTGCATTAGCACAAAAAAACAAAAAACTGCACAGATCTCTTGATTTTGCATGAAATTCCACGAAAAACTGGAGGGACTGGCTTTAGCGAGTAGCTCAGTTTGCTTTTGCCTTAAGCAAACTGAGGTCGGGTCTGTGCATAATTACAAGAAATGCCACAAAAGTAACTTTTTTCTTCATGCAATGGATCAAACAGTTTTGGTGACAAGTAAAACAAGTAAAAAGCTTTTTAAAAAATGAAGTTTTGTACGTTAAATGTAGACAGAAGCATTTTATCCTACCTGTCAGTGAGTGCTGGCTGTGTGCCACTCATTGGGCTTCCCTAGTCAGCTTTCGCAAACTTCACCCAAATAACATTTTCATAACAGCTGCTTTATTTTGTCTCCATCTGCTCCGAGCACGTCTCAGTCAGCAGGCGGCTTCACCATGAAGGTCTGAACAATCCAGCTCCTTTCAGCCAAGACGGTTGTTTTTTTCCTCTAAAGTCCATGGAAGCGAAAGTGGCGGTGATGCTGCTGCTGCAGATCCAGAACAACTGCAGGGATCTCTGGGGGAGTTTCAGAAAGCCGCCGCTGCTTGCATCAGAAAAGACATCTGGAAAACTTTAAGAGCTCCGATGATACTGTATTATTTCCCCGTCCTCAGATAACCTTCGACTTGTAAAGGAGAAAATCCTTCATTTTCCCGCAGGAAACACTTCCATGTTGACCCTCCTGTCTTTTCCTGGTGTCCCGGAGAAAATTACGTCAAACTTTGGCTTCAGAAAGCCCAAATGAACTTTCTGCTTTTATTTCCGCTGGTCTGCAGGCGTCTGGTTTCCGGACGGCTCCTTCTGCAGATGGATGGTCACTTTAATGTTGTTCTCAGGGTTCAAGCTGCTCTGGTTGTTGCTCCGATGAAGCATGATGCAAATGGAAAAAGGAAACGCTTTGTGCCCCCTCCCAAAAACACCGAAAAGTGAAGAAACCCACCTTCCTCCCGACGCATTCAAGGACTGCTCGTATTTTTCTAAACTCATAATTATCCTTCTGTTTTGAGCTTACTTTCGGTTACTGGTGATTAAACCCATTGTCTTTGCGCGTAAAAAAAAAAATAAAAGATAGAAGTAGAACTAATAATTATGTAATAATAATAATAAACAGCAGATATTTCATCTTAAAATAATTTTTTAGAGTAAATACGACAGTTGATTTTTTAAATTATTATATATTGTTATAAATTATATATAATGAATAAATATTAATGTACATTTAAACACAGTAACATAAAATGTATTTAATGTTAACTTTATTGAGTTTAGTTTATATACTTTCCATACTTTTTTCTAAATATTTTCTAAACATTTACAATTTTCATAATTGTTTAAGTTTTAATATTTGTTTTAATCGCTGTCTTTTTATTGAGGTTTTTCCTTTCATGCATACAGTTTGTGAATACAAAGAAGTGTTTATCCGACACAGACATAAAATAATATACAGAAAATGAATCCCTACAAAGTAATCCCATTTAGCCCACCCAGGTCACTGCCCAGTAAGTCCACGCACTGCGTTCCCATCCCTGACAGAAATGGAACACATTTTAATAAAATTAATTAACTCAGTTAATCTGGAGCATTATTATTTTGAACTGAATAAGACAATGGTGCGCACACAGAGATGTTGTATTCACCAGTTTAAGTATAGAGTCCTATGTATCATCTAGTATAGTCAAATTCAGGTCCTCTTCCCATGAAGTTTTAAGTTTAGATGAGGAAGTCTCTTTCGTGCTCAACATTTTATTATAAAGCCACAAAACCAGGTCTTTACGAGTCGGGTTCAATAATAGGATGGTTTCCAACAGTGTATACTCTGGGAGAGAAACTGAGCCTGACAAGTGAGACTGAATAAAGTTTCTGGTTTGCAAATATCTTTTAAAAAAATGGGATTTAGGTAAACCATATTTATTGCTAAGTTCCTCGAAGGATGCCAAGTTTTAATATTTTATAATACAATTTTAACAGTACTTACAAATATTATGTAATTGTTTACTTAATATAATAATTTATTAGGTCTTTGTGATAAATCAGGAACATTATTTATTATAATAATAAAATAAATGTTTTTAGAAGTTTTTTGGTGTTTCCATTTTATATTAACATTTGATACAATTTTAATAAGAAGAAATTCTGATTAAATATTGCTTAACTTTTCCTCTATCTAGTTTTTTTGTGCCTACTTTTAAATATATACATGTTATGATTTTTTATTACAAATTATTGGGTGAAAATAAATACTTTTGCAGAAATTTAGCAGCTATTTTATTCTATAAATTTAATTGTAAATTCTAGTTCACTGTTTTTCTTAGCTCAGTGTTTATAAATATCTTCAAATAATTATATTTACTAATTTGTATTTATACTTTTTTAAACCAATTCCCACAAATGTTGATAATTTGTGTCCTTTTTTCCATGTATGCTTTTTCTTCCAGTTCACAAATTTCAACAACTCTTTGTAGATCTATAACATATCCCAATAACATAAGAAGTCTGTGGCTGTGATATGACAAATTGTAAAAAAAAAAAAAAAGTAAACTTAAACATATAGGTGTATCTCAGTAAATTGAAATATGTGTTCCAGTGAAACTCATTTGTGAGATTAAAAGTACCTTTTGAAAATGACCTGTAACCAGGTATACATATTAGTCTTCAGTGTTCTTATCCAAGAAATTGAATAGAAAGTTTTCAATATTCATATCTGCAAAATCGCTCTAAATAGGAGCAAAGGCTTGAAAACATAAGTCTCTGTATGACTAATCTATATAGTGTTTAATTGAGTGAATTGAGTTACTGAAATAACTCAATTCACCCAGAAACCGTGAATCATACTGGTCAGTACATTAACCCACCAGTAGATGGCGGCCGAACGTTTCTCCATCACAACAAATCCTCAGCATCTTCATGTGAAGAAGACATTTTCTGGCCAGCCGCTGAAGCTGAGCAGTCAATATAAACATTGGGACGTCTTCGGGATATTTGCGTATTTTTATCAGTTTAGACTTTAAATTTCTGCTCGTTTGCTACAGAATTGCAACATGACGTGGTGAAATGACCAGGTTTTCGTATCGAGTCCTGATTGTGTGGATTATAAACGCACGAAGGCCTTGATGTTGTCCTGCTAACGGAAGGTAAGAATTGATTTGGTTCATAGAAACAGCTAGCTGGCTAACCAAACACCGCGGCTAAAAACTGGTTTATGCCCACGTTTGATTCATTGGCTGAAGACTTATCTTGTCTTTTCCTAAACATAAGACCAGATCTTTCAATAAATGCGTATTTTCTGGTGTTTCCTGCAGTGCAGCTGAGGTTTTGAAGCGTTTTGATTCAGCTCTATATGGGGTCGTTGTTTGCTGCAGAACTTCACCAATTGGATTTTATTTTTTAAATCTTTTTTTTTTTCCCCTGTGGTTTATAGCCTAACCTTTTCGGGTCAACGTTTATAAAACTGCTATTAGATTGTTGTGTGACTTTTGTGCTAAATGTTCTGGTTGCAAACAGCTGTGGAGCTCAACAGCGTCTGTTTGGGCCTGGTTCTGCTGCATCAGACAGGCCCAGTTCAGGGCTGCAGCACCATCAGCTGTCACACAGTTAAAACCTGCTGCGAGCAGGTAGCTCTTATTGTGAATCTGGGCTTTGTATTGTACATGGGCATGAATTTATTTCAATCTATTTTCAGAAGTGGTAACATTTATTTAAATTGGTTGGTTTTCTTGACACTGAAAAGTTTTCTACCATCCAGTTGTTGATTCGAGCTAAATGAAAGATTTTAGGGATAGTTTTCCTTCATGATTCTCTCTATTGTGTGCAATGAACCAACCAGTACCACTGGCAGCAAAGCCACACTCCATCAGAATGTTGGTACCTGATTCTTTAGAGATGAGATTATCAGGCTTTTACTGCCAATACATTAACCATCACAAGAAAGCAAAAACGTACTGCAATGCAACAGAAAGACAAGAGAGTACAATATTATTCCATAAGTCCCTGAACTCCCATCTAAATTTTACTGATCTCAAAACAAAATACACAGAAGAAACTGCCTGTTGAAGTGATGATGAAATGGAAAAAAAATGTCAGGTTTAAAAAAAACTAAAATAACAGATTTTTACTAATGTTATCTTTTGATTTGAAGTCTTCAATGATCATCTTTTTTTATTTAAATATATTAAGAGACGATGAATTAGATTTGGATTTAAATTGGTCAAACAGTCAAAACTGGCAGAAGTACATTAATTTGTGACAGAAAAGAGAAAAAAATACACAGAAAATACACTCTGAGCTGCTTTTCAGACCTCCAGTTTAAAAACAAAACTGCAGCTCTGGATGCAGCAAATTTCCAAGCAAAGTTTCTTTCTATGAGAAATTGGATCAATGATAATGCATTAAAATTCATGGAGGTTGCGATTTTATTGGATTTGTTCCACTTGTCTTTCAGTGAAATAATGATTGGGTGACTGACCTGTCTCATTGTTCTCTTAGCCAATGATCCAACTGGAGAAACCAGTTCTGACTGGTACCATGCCGGTGGTGTGGCCCACCATCCTCGACCTGGGAAGGGATGAGTGTAAAAGGATTCTCCGTAAACTTGGTAAGGTTGACAAACAAAGAATCAGAAGGAAATTATCATTGATAACAATACACAAAACCTTGTAAGCTTTAGTTGCTGCTGTTTCTCTAAATTTTGAATGTTTCTATATCCAGAGCTGGAAGCATATGCTGGAGTTATTAGCGCCCTGCGAGCTCAGGGAGACCTGACGAAGGACAAGAAGGACCTGTTGGGAGAGCTCACTAAAATCCTCGGGTATTTACTTCATGCATCTTTCAAATGTTGCACAGTGAAAGAAAAAACAATCATGAATTTATCAGAAGAACTTTTTATGGATTTAAATGAATATATTTTCTGTCTTCCTCATTCTCCAAGCATCTCGACGGAGCGCCATCGTGCAGAAGTCCGCAGGGCCGTTAACGATGAACGCCTCACCACCATTGCGTATCAGTAAGTTCAGATCTGTGTGAGCTTCAGCCGTGTTTGTGCAACCAGTGGAGATGCAACGTGGAGCACATGTCTGTTAATTGTTGAAGCTGCAGAATACTACAGATGTTAATTAGCCACATGTTGTTGTTATTGCTGACCAGGTTAGCACAGTCTTTAAAAAGATGGATTTTACTTTTAGTATTTTCCAGTTGTCAACAAGGACACAAATAAAGCAAATAGAATGTAAAAAATCAGTTTCTTTCCAGACTCCTAGTTTTTTGTTTTTTAAAACTAGGACAGTATTAAAACAAACAGTACAGACAAGTAAAATGAGGCATTGTTGTTGTTTTTTTTAAGTAAATATGCAAAACAAAGATTTTTTTTGGGTAGTTATTTCTTAATGGGTTTTTTTCCACTTTATTTTCTTCTATATTTCTTGCAGTTTGTGTTTCTGAAAATTTTAATTTTTCCTGATGCAAGTCAGTTTTCCCCCATTATTGACACATTAGACTGATATTTTGAACTACTCACTGTTGCTCTGCCTTTTCTGCAGCATGTCTGGTCCCAACAACTCGTCTGAATGGTCAATCGAAGGCCGTCGGCTTGTTCCTTTGATGCCCAGGTTGGTCCCTCAGACGGCCTTCACCGCCACGGCTAACGCTGTGGCCAGCGCTACAGCCAATCAGAATGCCTCCCTTTTGTTACCGGCAGAAACGGGGAACAAAGAAGGTATAGTTCTGAAATCAATTTGTTTTATGTCACTTTTCAAGGGCAAAGTTGATATATATATTTTTTAGCTTAATCAAATTTTTAGTTTTTGAAGATTTAATTTTTGAGAAATCTGAATTTTGTTTCACCAAAACACGCCTTTGTTCTCCATAGTACAGAATGATGTCAGCACATTTGATAAGCGTGTTTTCAAACAATACAGTAGTGATTGTTTGAGAACTCAACAAAAAAATATGAAAGCCTTTTGTTCTTATTAAAATTACCTTTTTACTATAATTGTAAGACATTTTGGGAAAAAATTGCACCATTATTCTGCTAATTTCTGACGGTATTCTCATAATTTCGCAAAAATTCTTGTAGCCATTGTAGCTATGAGATGAACAATAGTCAATTGTTCAACTCATATCAGGTATGACTGAAATAAATGCCATTTTGAAAATATTTTCTGTCATTTTTATTAAAATAGGACATCAGAACTGGTATCTGAGATTTTATTTTTAAGCCACATCACCCAGCCCAATTCTGAAGGGTTTTACTACGTAATAAAGACAAAAAGATCGATTAGTTTGGTTAAAAACCAACCAAACTGAGAGATAAAATATGTGGTAGTAATAACGCAGCACTCTAAATGTGGAAAAACAAAAAACAAACCTATTTGAAACTTGCTTATTTTTTCCAGTTGTTGTATGTTACTCCTACACGAGCACCACCTCCACCCCCACCAGTGCCACAGCGTCCAGCGGACCTGTTGGAGCCACAGTGAAATCCCCAAGACCGGCCAGCCCGTCGTCCAACGTGGTGGTGCTGCCGAGTGGGAGCACCGTCTACGTGAAAAGTCAGTGTTGACGTCTGGTCCATGTGAATATTGTGCAGTAACAGTAAGGCTTCTGATGCAACAGAAACTATAAACTGAAACAATCTGAGCAAAGAAAACGTTTTCAGTAATGAATGGAAAATTCATCTGGTCAGTAAAAACAATTTGAAGGGATAAAACTGGAGCTAAACCCAGTCCTCCAAAGATTACAACTGAAGATTTCCACACATTCATCCATATATACCTCTCTAGAGATATCTGCTATAAAATCACTTTTCATGTTTATATTTATACTTGAAAGATGAATTTGTAACGATGGAAATGTAAGTCTATAATTTCGACATTGAAATATTTAGGAAGTCTGTTTTACTCATTTATTTTTTCCTTAACGCACATGCAGCTCAAGACTAGTAGAATGAGAAACTCCTTCTTTTATTCTTTATGTTTATTTATAACAACATCAAAAAGGACACTAAACCTTTTTGATGATGTGTTCAGACAAATCTTCTGATTGCCCTGCAGGGGGCACTAGAACCTGTCCTATTTCTCTGGGGATTTTGAAAAGTTTTCTTGATTAGCTCAAAGAAACAGTCAAAGTAGATGTCTGATGCATAGTGTGATATGAAAAGTTGGTGAAGTTCTAGACAATCCAGCTTGCATGAGTGTAGATAATAAAAATGAGATCTGAGGAACCCCACTGGGCTGCTCAGCTATATCTGACATGACAAACACTAAATTTCTGTCTGAAAATGAATATATTAAGGTATTTAGAGCACCATGTTATCCTTAGCTGATTAGTTGTGTCAAACCTTCTGCTCCTCATTCCTCACAGGTGTGAGTTGTTCCGACGATGATGAAAAGCCTCGCAAGCGAAGACGCACAAACTCATCCAGCTCGTCGCCAGTGATGCTGAAGGATGTTACCAAGGTTTCCCCACCGGTATCCAGGAATATCACGGTGCCGGTGAGCGGCAGCCCCAAGATGAGCAACATCATGCAGAGCATCGCCAACTCGCTGCCGCCTCACCTGTCTCCCGTCAAGATCACCTTCACCAAGCCCACCATCCAGACCACCAGCACCACCACGCAGAAGGTCCGCCATGTTTCTCCAGATCTTCGTGTTACTATGTCTCATTTTTCCCAAACATTCAAACCTCTCGTGTTTCACCAGGTGATCATCGTGACGACTTCCCCAAGCTCTGGCTTTGTGCCCAACATCCTGTCCAAGTCTCACGCCCATAATGCTGCCGCCGCCGCTATGGCCAAGCTGGGCTCCACCTCCATTCTGACCACCCCCACCCAGAAACAGACGGTGGTCTTCCCATCCAGCTCCAGCCCCTCCCCCAACACTGTAGCCGTGACGACGGTGGTGTCCTCTACTCCATCGGTGGTGATGTCAACTGTGGCGCCATGTAGGTCCTCTTACTTGGATTGACTTGCTGATTATAGATCTAGACTAGCGATGCACCACACAGGTTTCACCAACTCAAATTGACAGTAGTGCCAAACTCAAGTAATGGCGGCTAGGAATGATGTTTATTGCATGCAGCTTGGTCAGCCAAACATTTTTGCTAGATTGCTGCTTTTAAAACAAAGCTGTCCAAAAATGATGAATGTCTCTTCTGACTAGCTGAGTTGAACTGAACTGAAAAACAAACTTGAATCCAAACCTATTTAATATATGGGTTAACTGCTTCCAAACTAGTTTTTATTTGTTGGTGGTTGTCTATGCAGCTTCTGCTGGAGTGAAGGTTGCTTCTGCGAGACTCCCATCACCAAAGACCCTGGTGGGCTCCCCCACTCAGATCCTGGCCCAGTTTCCCAAGCAGCAGTCGCCCAAGCAGCTGCAGCAGAGCTCGCCATTAGGAGCCTCCAGCATCAGTCAGAGCCAGAGCAGCACCACTCCACCGGGAACCAAACCCACCATTCAGATCAAACAGGAGTCTGGTGAGCTGCTAACTTTCCTCTTTTCCTGTTCAGTCCGTCTTTCTTTTTTTCACCTTCTTTTATCTCATGATTTATTAGTCTTTTCGTAGGTCTTTGTATATTCTGCTGCAACAAAGAACTAAACCCCTGAATAAGTTTTAATAGTCAAACATTCTTAATTTTTTAGTCAACTTTTAAATTAGCTTAAACAATTCTTGACATTGTATCTTTTATTTTTTTGCTTTGCCTCGTATACAACTTAGAAGTACAAAATTTAGCATTTTACTTAGTTTCATTTTTCTTATTCTATTTTGATTCACAATAAAAGCATGTAATTAATGTTCACAATAAAAAAATATTTCAATAACATTTACAGCATATATAAGTTTTAGTAAATTCTTTTTCATAATAGTTGCATGATAAAAATTATTTACTTTGTAGGGTTTTTTTAATATATTATTTCAATGTTTTTTTTTTAAAGTTTATTGATATTAGATGTGTTATTCTAATATTTAAAATCAAAGTTTAGATCTTTATTTTATTTACAAAAGTTTAGATTTAAACATATTTACATAGCCTGAAATGTATTTACATGTTTCATTTACATTTATTTACAGATTAAATAAATTAGTAGATAATTAATTTAACAGATTTTTTTTTTCATCTCTTGCACTTATATTTCGATCGTATGTTGTCTGGTCTGGTAAATTTCTCCTCTGAGTTTATAATCTATACAGCAGTAAGTTTGTCTGAATCAGTGCATTTTGCATCCCCAGGTGTGAAGATAATCACTCAGCAGGTACAGCCCAGTAAAATCCTGCCCAAACCTTCCTCTGTGGCTCTGTCCAGCAGCAGCTCTTCGCCCATTATGGTCGTCAGCAGCAATGGCACCATCATGACCACCAAGCTGGTCACACAGCCCACAGGTTAGAGTCCCAATCCACTATTCATCTATTTGATCTTCAGATCTGGAAAGTGTGCTCTAACAATCAGAAAGAATTTGTTCATGCGAGGTTTCAAATAAAGTAAATGAACCCAAAGTTGCATCTACTTGTGCAGCTACACAGGCAACATACACAAGACCCACAGTTAGTCCCAATATTGGCGCCAGGATATCTGCCTCCACTGGAGGGACCACCTACGTCAAGACCACCAGTGGGAGCATCATCACTGTGGTTCCCAAGTCTCTGGCCACACTGGGAGGGAAGATTATCAGCAGCAACATTGTGTCTGGTGTGTTTACAGTCTCCCCATTCAACGTGTCTATCATCCTATTCTTGGACTCCAAACTAAACTTCTTGTCTTTTAGGTACGACGACGAAGATCACCACCATCCCCATGACATCGAAGCCAAATGTGATTGTGGTGCAGAAGACAACAGGCAAAGGAGCGACCATCCAAGGACTGCCGGGCAAGAGTATGGTCACAACATTGCTGAACCCTGGGGTGAGTCGACTCCTTCCAGAACTAGCAGCAGAACTGCAATGCACACTCGAACTCTGATGCGGACCAAAAACGGGAACTCTGGTCAAATCTAGGTCTCAGTTCAGTGGAAGTGAACTCTGGTGGAGCTCGAATGCATATGTGAATGCCAAGAGGACCAGAGACCTCTCCAAAAGAGTCATGTGATCAACAACCAGATGTTGCCAATGGTGCAAATCACAAAGAAGACAACAGGAAGTAGTTGGAGGACCATGGTGTGGCACCACAAAGTAGCACAAAAAGTCAAAATCAAAAAAACAATCACAAAATCTTTGAGGGACTGTATTACAAATACTTGACTGCAGTTGTTGCTGTTAATGGTGGCAGAACCAGTTGTCAGGTTTATGGGACAATTACAATTTCACATTGGGCCAGGTCGGTTTGGATAGTTTTTTACAATTAATGTTTGAAGTTATAATTTAAAACCTGCATTTTGCATTTACTCTGGGGGGTTTGGAGCTAAAAATGTGTATTATCTGAAAAAAATTCAAGTGTGACAAAAAAAGCAGGTCCTTTTGACCTTGGACTCTTCAAACAGAGAATGAATGGTTTCTGCCAACAGTAGCATGTCCAGCTAATTCCTGAACAAAGAGCAAACTAAAACCCTCTCATTACAACCCGTCATTTGGGACTTTCTTTTCTCCTTGTGCTGTTTTGTATGTAAACATATTATGTAAGGTACTTGTCATTTTACATTATCTTCATGGGGGGATTTTGCTAAGAGATAAGCCCAGCTCCTCAGAAACCCCCTAACAGTTTCCACATGGAGGCCTTCCTGTGGAACGCCAGTTTAATCTCCTGAGAGTGGGCAGAGTGGGGAATTGACTGTACCTCAGTGGTAACCCACCATCTTTCTTTCACTTTGCTAACTATTTCCTTCTGTTGGTCTCAGGTGGCTTCCACTTCAACCTAAACAGACAGGATTAAGATGATTCACGGATGTTAGGAAGAAGATGCTCTCACGTCATTACGCAGCCATCTACTCGGCTGCGATTGTTTGTTTGTTTTTTTCTATTCTTTTTCTAATTGATCTTTGGAATATTCACATTTTGGAGACATAATTTTTGGCTTCCATTACTTGTCATCACAATTACAGGAAATAAAGGCTGGAAATATTTCACTGAGTTTAAAATATTTAACTTTTTCACAATATTCAGTTTGTTTTAGTTGTAGATCTAAATACATTTGTTTTAGCTGTAGATATATATATTTAGATATAAAAAGTGTGTACCACAACGCAATTTGTCAAAAGAAATGTCGCTTGAAAGAAAAGAAACTGGCAGCCATTTTGGCTCTATAGTGTTAGAAAAGAAAGTTTCATCAAGAAATTATGATTTTTCAAAGCCCAAAAGAAATGAGTTTCTTTTGGGCTTTGAAAAAAAAAGCTCACAGACAGATATGTCTGTGAAATGACAAGTTTCAGAACTTTATCAAGTTCAGAACTACTGAAATTTTATCAAGTATCATAAAAAGAAACAAAACTTTTAAGTTACATTAAATCCCCCAAATTTTACCGTTATTATTTAGCTTTCTTTTTTAGAAGCCTGACATTTCTGCTTTAAATAATAAATATATAGATTTCATCTATATTCTGTAATTTTCAGAAAATTTGAGTTTTGAGTTTTAATCATTTGTAAGACATGAATCATGATAATTTCAAGAAATATAGGCTGGAAATATTTCAATCTCTGTGATAAATTGACATGAGCTTCACTTTCTGAAATGAGTGACTAAATATCTAAACAAATTTAGCTGTATTTGTAGATGTAGCTATATCTATAAATACATATAACCTCTTTACAAGTATAGTTCAATTGACTGACCACTTTGACTCCAATATTTAGGCTGACATAAAATATTTTTAAATATCTACAGGAAAATGAGAAGCTATAGTTCTCCAAATAAATACTGTTGCCATTTTCTCCTTGAAATGTTTGAGTAGAAGCACAAATCAATGTTTACTAAACAGCCAATATGCAATCCAGTTACTGAAAAGTTCCCAAAGTTCCTTTTGTTTTGCGATACAAGAAATCTATATTCTCTTAATCCTAAATGAACTAAACGGTTTGTACATTTCAGGGAGAGAAGAGCCTGCAGGCGGTGCAGGGAACCAAACCGGCCATCATCACCACCTCCAGGCCCATCACTAAGATGATCGTCACCCAACCCAAAGGCATAAGCTGCGGATCTCAGTCCACCGCCACCAAAATCATCCCGACCAAGATCGTTTACGGCCAGCAGGGCAAGACACAGGTGGGAGCTCCTGTCAGTCTAACATTTGTAAAGTCACCCTAATTTACAGGGTAACCACAAACACATGACAGCACATCAGCTGAGTCGCTTCCTTTGAAATGTAACTTTAACTGTAGGATGAGACAAGAAACATTTATTTTTTGGCAAGTGCTGTTTTCTGTAGAAAATTACAATTTATAAAGCAAAATGTTTGTAAAAGGCAAACTTCTTGAGAAGTGAGTCTTTGACTAAAATTAGCATGAGGAAAGTCCCCCGTTCTATAAGTCGGCCAAAGTATGGTGGTGCTTAAACATTTTCCTCTTCCTCCCTCTACTTCCTAAATTCAGAGAGAAATGAGTCACAGTACAGACTTAAGAGTGCTGTCTGTCTGTCTGTCTGTCTAATGTTTGGTCCACTGTGTGTTGAGATTCACGCAGTATGGCAACCTTGAGTAAAAATGTTACAGTTTCACAGTACTCAAAAACTTCAACATAGTTACATCTCTTCGTAACTAAAGAAGAGTAGATGAGGGCTGATTGAGGGTTTATGCCTGTGAAATGCATACCTTAATTAGCAGTTCTTCGGAGTCCATTTAGGAGCTTGGTCTCTGTAAAAAGAACACAGAAAATTTAACTTGACCAGTAAAACTTACACTATTTTGTAGTGATCGACGTTTGAGCACAGAAATCTAACATTTCTTCTCCCATCTGGATTGTTTGAGTTTTCTTTTTCTCTAATTACACACTTAGATCTACGGACAAGGACTAAGGAATCATCTATAATTGCAAGTCTTTCCTAATACAAGTTCAAATGTTATAAACAATAGCACAGAAAAGGACTGAATTAAAAGTCCAAATGACAATACTTCAAAATGTGCATTAAAAAATGCGTAAGAGAAATACGGCAAACAGTGGTTATGATTGGGCCTACAGAGACCATTGATGAACGCGATTGGTTGAAAGATGTGTCACTCGAAAGAAGAGAAACTGGTGGCCATTTTGGCTCAATTGTGTTGGATAATAAAGTTTTATAAAGAAATTATTACTTTTTGTATGTATTTCTGACCCACTAACACCTAAAAAGTTACAAACTATGTGGGTTTTCCTGTTCAGAAATTGTGATGCATCTCTTATTAATGATCCTTCAATGCAGTCATTCTTTGGAATTTCACAACAGAAACTAGTTTCACGTAAATGTTTCGACTTTGTGCACCACTGAAACTTTATTAGGTACTATAAGAAGAAACGACAACTAAACTCGTAACCGTAATATTAAATCCCCGAAATGTTACTGTTATACGTTGTTTTGTTTTTTTCTCTAAGGGAATTTCACATTTATGACAGAGCTGTATATTGTGACAGGGTAAACTCTGTCATGCTACTTTCTTGCTACTACACTGGAACAGTGATGATCAACAGAGATGGAAGGAAGAATAAAAACAGTTGGTACTAAAATATAAAATGTTTTATCACACACGTCCCCCCACCCCGTTTTCTGCAGACAGGAAGTCCTTCTTTCAATATCAGACTTGCAATGGAAGTCTAGAGGTAAATTTGTTTCAGTTTTTATTCATGAAGGAAAATGAGGTCACTGGTAGTGCAGACTGGTGTACAGTATTGTGTGAGCCGCCCACAACCATGAGCCACCTCTTCGGTTTCAGTCAAGCCAACGCTAAATCGGGTTAAAATCACCTTAGATTTTTCTAATCATTCTGGGTTTCGGCTACACAAAAAGTACTTTCAGTGACTAAAACAATCTTAGTTTTCAGTTTCTGTGATATTAAAACAGAATTTCACAGATAATTTACACTCATTTAGATCCATGACTTGACATTTAATAGCAGACAGACGCTGGAGGAGTCAGTAACGTCAGTTTTCCTCCTTATGTTACGTCAGTGATCACTGGTAACCTCATTTCTAAAGAAGTTAAGTTTATTTCCCAGTGAATTCATGTGACTGGAGCACTTTAGTGAAACTTAATGGATCTTTGTTATATTGCCCCACATGACACATTATAAATGTTCTTCAAAAGGATAATTCCCATTTTTTTTAAGTGTCCTTTTGCTATCTGCTTTCTGGAAATGTGATGTTAGCTTGTTTGAAGACTTTGCATTTTTTGTGTTTGGGGGATCATTCCCTCTGGTTTTCGATGCTGTACAGTTAGAAGGATTTTTTTTTTTACTTTCTGATAGTTATTAGCATGTGTAACCATGGCGAGAAAGTATTGTTTTTCCAATTTTAGCAGCTGAATAGCATCTAAAAATCTCAAATATGAGATTTAACCACAACCCCAAATCTCAGAGGAGTTGAAAAAGAGATTTCATGAATGCACAGAGAGCAATGACAATAAAATTTAAATAATCCCTTTCATGGAGCATGCTGGGAAAAGATTATATCTCCTACTCCAACATCTTTCTAACCATACAGCCAAATCAGGTGGATTAACGTCATCAGTGCCAACAACTAACAAAGTCTTCCAAGATGTTTACTGTGGAATATCATCTTTGCTGCCTGGATATTAAGCTGTTAGCATGTCATGAGGCTAATATATAGAAACAATTTTCAGTCAGAAGCCTCTTCAGATTAGTTGCGAGCAGTGTTGTCAGTAACGCATTACAGAGTAACACGTTACAGATGTCGGACCACTTTTTTCAGTAACGAGTAATCTAACCCATTGCTATTTCAAATCCAGTAGTCAGACTACAGTTACTTATCAAAATCACTTTGCGTTACTGTGCGTTACCATTTTCTTTTGGAATTTAGTTGTATTTTCTCTACGCGTCTTGTCGAGTGATCGTCGTTTCTATGCGGCAGTATCAGCAGCGACAGAAATGTAAACAATGGAGGGAGATGCCCATTTTGTTGCTGGAAAAACAGGAACTATTTTGAGTTTCTGTCGCCAAGTCCGATTATTATAAGCGGCTTTGGGCTTGTTTTTTTCTTTTGTTTTTTTTTTAAGTCGCTTGCAAATTTAATGAGAAGCGGGTTGCGCTTTTAGCTCGTTTTTAAATGTGAAGTTGCTTCTTCGGGCTTGGAAATAAGCAGAGACTCATAATAAATCCCAGAATGTGTCTGACATCCAGTTAGTTTCAGTCAGGCCTTCCAGGTCCATCTATTCCCAGATGATCTGTCCCACTGTGTCTTTGTTAATGTCAAGTTAATATATCTGCTGTGAATGACGTCGAGTTTCTTGTTGAGCTCCAGAAAACTGCAAACATCGAGACTAATATGATCAGCGCAATAAATGTGAAAACAGCCACGAATGAACGAGTCTGTAAAGTTGTGCAACTAAACGCCATAATAATTATTAATATTAAGATAAGTGTCACAAATCTGTGCACTAGCCATCTGAATTGTGGAGCCGCAGGAGGAGCTGGAGGCTGGGGGAGGGAGGGGGACTTTAAAATCCTTCTTAGTTTTACAGACAACAGTGGACCACACAAAAACACAAATTACTAACTTTTTTTTGTACTGTTGTAACCATTAAAAAATCTCCTCTTTAGTTCAACCTTATAAGTGGAGATACATTGTTGATGTTACCGTTATAAAATAACTTGCAATTAAGTATTGGCAAAGATCAATGTCATTTTCACAGGTGGTGGAGCGTTGTTGTTAGCAGCTGCTGAAAGTAACT
>CAEFZY010005710.1:0-10740 GCA_903066815.1 Brachyrhaphis roseni | reverse complement strand
TCTATCTATCTATCTATCTATCTATCTATCTATCTATCTATCTATCTATCTATCTATCTATCTATCTATCTATCTATAGATATATATAGATATATATCTATAGATATATATCTATAGATATATATCTATATATATCTATAGATATAGATATAGATAGATATCTATCTATATATAGATATAGATAGATATCTATCTATATCTATAGATATAGATAGATATCTATCATATATATATATATATCTATAGATATATACATATATATATAATTTGGTTATATATATATATAGCCAAATTTATCAACTGGAAGGTGACAAATGTAGCATAAATCATGATGGAAATCCCAAGCTTCAGTTTAACTTTGGGTGGCGCCAAAGCGCAAGAAATGAGGTGTTGTGTGTCCAGCCAGCCCAAGCTATCGATAAATACACCGGGAGATTTCGTTTTATGTCTCTGTCCGTCTCCACATCGCGGCTGGATGATGTATGGATCCATTTAGCGGGTAGTCGGATTTGCCACCCATCAGCAACGGGGAGTGGGCAATAGATATAAGGACCGATATCTCAGTAGTTTATTATTATTTTTATTTGCACTGGAAAACGTTAACATCTGGTCACTGGGATCCTCTGCTTTTAAAAAGAGAAAAGAAACAACAAAAAAAGACATGAACACGGACAACTTTATCATCTCCGGAGGAGAAAGTGAACTGCACGCTTAAAGTGGGGGGAGATCACAGTTTGTGAGAGCCAGAGCTGCGATCCCCTCGGATTGAAGATTATTTTGGGTTGACGACGTCTGAAGGACACCGAGAACGGGATTAGGTCGTGTGCAGTCAAATATATTTCTCCTTATTACTGCGTGTTGTCCTCTGAACATTTGCGCAATGACCTTTGATGACTTGGAATATAGCGGCTGCGCCCGTAAGGTAAGAGAGGATCATTTAAGTCACTGATTAGTTTTCTTAAAGCTGTGTGAATTTATTATATGAAGATGTGCTGGATAGAGAAATTAAGTAAAAAAAAAAAAACCTGTGTGGCAGGATTTTTGTTCGCTCTTCCAAGCTACACGTTTGGGCTATTGCATTCCTGTGCAAAACTTGCAGATGCAACAGTGGAGCTCACACTTAAAAAGCATGGCGCAACTTTATCCAGGGAAGCTGAATGCATTCTAGATTCTGCACGTCCCTATCTGTATAATTTGCAGAATGTATGAATGCTCAGAGTGGCTATGCAGTTCATGTTTTGTCCTGCCTCTTCTCTGAGATGGGTTGCCAACTCATATGAAGATTCACCTTCTCCACTCACAAATGTGATGTGGACGTGGCATCATTTTCAACTGTCTACACTGCAATAGATGTCATGTTTTCAGAAAAATTGTAAACGGAGACATCATGCTGCAAAGAAAATGTGACATTAGCCAGATTGATTAGCAGGCTATGTTCCTTTTGTACTTTAAAAAACGAGAGTTGATATGCTTTCATAATTAGTGCCAAAATATTATTACAAATATAAATTTAGTAGACTGCTGATTTTTCACGTGGTTCATATTGCAAAAATTATTGCATTCAGATTAACTGTGTCTTAGCGGGAAGAATAGTTATCTGGTTGCTGGTTTGATTCCATCTTCCTCCTGGCACATCTTCATGCCCCTCTGAAGACTTTTACCCACGTCACCTACCGATCTGAGTATCAGTGTATGAATTTGTGAGTATTTGGGTAAATGCGTAAAACTGCTTTGAATAGCAGTATGACTAGAAAAAAAACTACATAAATTCACCTAACTGACTTGCAAGATTTTGTGAATGTAAACCCACAACCAGCTCAAACTGATAAGATCAGCTTTTATCAGTCTTATCTTATCTTAGTTTGAGTTTTTTAGAGCCCCTTATATTTATTATTATTGCCCCAGTGTGCCACATATTCTAATTTGACTTTATTTATGTTAGGGTAAGCTGTTGGAGGTTGGCAAGCTTTCATCTGGCTGGACACAGTCATGCTGATGTTGTCTCGTGGAGCAAGTGCACAGTGCTTCTAACAGTGAGTGAATCAGGGAAAAGCCACATGATCCAATTAGATAATATTTGAGGGATTTGTTTAAAATTCTTTCCTCTTGATTTCTCCCCTAACGTCTGGTTTGCTCTGCTCTGCTCTCACTTATGATATACCGGTATTTATTTATCTGTTTTTGTATATGTTTGTGTGCGTGTGTGTGTACTACCGCTTCCAACGTTTGGGCAACGGTTTAGAAGTGTGTGGGGAATGTTTAAAAAGCCCTGCTGCAGGATGTCTTCCTCAATCTAGGGTTGGCCTGTTCTTTCCAGAGGCACACATTTGGGAAATGAGAGATGAAGAGCAACGTGGCTCAGGCCAGTCAGAGTCCATTTATATTCTGCCTGAGTCCCGCTCCATAGGCAGCCCATTGTCGTGGCTCACTCAGTGGGGTAGGCTTTAGAAAGAGGTTAAAAGCCAGCATGTAAATAAATAAACGTGAAAGCTAATAAATAATGAATTCTGATTCATTGTTTGCCCACGTAAAATTACGTACATAAATCAAAACAGCTGAAAAAAAGGCAAAAATAAACGCATTGTGGTTTATTACTAAAAGTGTAGTTTTCTATTTCAATCTATCGTAAGTTATACATGTGTTTAGTAGCGTAAAATGAAGATGTGATTTGTGCAGTCCTTGTGTTTGTTGATTGTGATTTGTAAGGCTATTTTGAGTGATAGAGCCATTTTCTGGTTTGCTGTGATTTTAAAAAGTAGATTGAAAGCTGAGGTTGAATTCTAAACACAGTTTTACCTGTTTAATTACAGATTTTGTAATTATATGAAATGCACTGCCTGCTCAAAGAAATGTCACCACTTGGATTTGACTAAAGCCACTAAGCCTCTTATTTGACAATTACTGCATGATTGATTATGTTTTAGCTGGAACAAAGTTATTCATCAACAGCAGAGTATATTCTCATTTCTTTTAATGTTGAGAGACACATTCTGTGGAGGAGGAAAAATGTTAGTCTAAGAAGGGTCAAATCATTGGCTACTTGTTGCAGATGTTTTTTATTGTTTTTTTTTGCTTCTGCCAAAACAACATGTCCACTTTTGTCCTCTGTTCCGTTTGCCTTCAATTTTATTTCTATATCTAAAATAGCACTAAAATGTTGTCAATATGCACAACACATTATTTTTCTTTTACTTTGTTGTTTATGAAAATACACATGCTATATATGGAGCTGTGTGGGCGAGGAGCGGAGAGTGGTGCTTTCTGGGGCGGAAGGTCGGCTGGGAACTGACAGAGCTATGGGTAAATAGGTGGAGCTTTGTATGAGCAAGTGTTTAGGCTTCCCTGAATGACTGCCACTGAAGATTTAAGGACTCTTCAAATATGCATCAAAGACTCAAAGCAACACTCTGGATATGATTGTGATGAAGGAATAACATTATAACATCATATAAAGCTCAAAAAGTTGATTTTACTTAGTACCACCTCTCCGCCTCCCATTAAAGAAAATTACTGAACCGTACCTCAGGGAAAATTTACCACTTTTTCATCTGTAATTGTTTATAATCGACAGAGGGAGCTTGACAGATAGGCTTAAATTTGCTGTATATTTTCTTATTTTTGTCATGAATCTGAAAACCTTTTAGCTGTTTAGTCTGAGGTAGATTCATTTGTGTTGTAGAAGCAGCCGTATCCGATTATTTTCTTTTTCTAATGGCTCCTAGTCCATGCAGTTTCTTTTTCTTTTCTTTGACCTTCTATGTGAAAATATTTAATGAATCAAGTCTAACGGAGAACACTGAACATGCCAAGTGCAAGGGGATGTGTAGGGAGGAACCTTTAATCAACAGAAAAAGGTTAACTTTGAAAAAAATGAATAAACCAAGAGTGAAAATTACTCCCCTGATGCTTTGAAGTTAATTGGAAAACCTCAGTTAAACCGAAATAAAAATTTTAAAAATGCTCCATTCATCCAGTACTTTGCTTTGCTTCACATAAATCCCAAACTTTTTTAATTGTCTCCTTTGTCCCTTTTTAGCCATCAGCATCTCCATCTACCATACTCTCCACAAGATAAGAAATGTAGTGTCTTTAGTGCATGTTGAACAAAGTTGGTCGACAGAAGTGTGTAAATGCAGACAGTCATGGCCCATTACTTCACTACTGAGTGGTAGTAGATTTACCACTGAAAATGACTTTTTGGTCCAGTGAAAGAAATGATTTTTCCCTCCCTATATGTAATAGGATAAACACTTTTACTATAGGTGAAACAAAATGCTACAAAATAATGTGTTTTTACACTCTGTGTACAGTACAATAAAATGCTTAAAAATAAATAGACTTTTTTGCTAGAATCATTGCAAAACAATTTACAGTCTGGCTAAAGTGTTTGACACTTAGAAAGAGGCCTTGCTTTGGGAACACCATAAAATGTTTTGATATTGAATAAGATATCACAAATAACTCAAATATGTTTCTTTGAAACAAATGAAGTACATAGGGTAAACAGAATTTGTGTTGTTTTTTTTAATATATATATATATATATATTACAGTAAACATTAAAAACAGCTGGGCTTTAAATAACCCACAGGAACGATCCATCTTGAGTGCAATGTGGACCGGTCCAGCTTTGGGTTAATTTAACACAGCAGTGCTGAGTTGTGGGTTTGACCCACTGTTGAAGTCGATTACTTATTTGACAGTTTAATCATTTGCAAAATGATACATGTTGTTAATGACCTAAAGTGATGCTAATGATTAGAGATGGTAGATGAGCTATTATTAATTTTTTTGTTGAGGTCCTCCTCCTAGAGAGGCTGGCCTCATGCTTTGATTAAGGGGGGCAAAAAAACAAAATAAAACAGCTGTGTCATTTTTAGTTTGATCGTTTGCATTGAAGGAGCGAGGAATGGATCAGTTTTCCTACCACGAAAGGATCAACCCGTACAATATTTCTGCTATTTTTTATATAAGTCAAAACCATTTTTAAAAAAATCTGAAACCTCTCCTCAAGCTTTCTATTTTCAGTGTATCGAGAACCTCCTCCTCAGAAACTACTCTGGCAGTCCTTTTTAGAGCTAAATATGATGCAAGAGTAGCCATGACACCTACCAAACCAGATTTTCAACCAAAGTAATGTGTTATAGCAACTACTTTGTGAAAAAAATAAATAAATAAATACCAGGGTGGGTTTAAATGAATATTCCCTATTTAGGATTACTAAGGCAGTACTAATAACAAATCTTTATTAGTAGTTTAATTTAGCATTGATAATTATCTGATGAATATCAAACATAAACTCATATTGTATAAAAGACTTATTTGCAGACAACAGGAATTGAATAACAGAAGACAAAAAAGTGTAACTTTGGTTATGTCTTCAACACATAAAACAATTTAAACAGATAGAATAATAATAATAATATATAATTGCTAGAAGCAGAAAGCAGAAGTAAGTAAAACAAGAAATGCATATATATTAACTATGTCATGATTATTTATACTGTTAAAGTTCAATCCCTTCAGCATGAACATATAATTTTATTTTTTTTAAGATCTTTTAAATGTATTGCTTCCATTAAAAAGTGATACATTGCTTTTTAATGTATTGCTTATTATGTGTCTGTTGATGTTTGGCATAAATACACAGGGGTTTATGTCAGACATAAAAGCTTGTGTATTTGATTTAATTCTTGCTATTGTTAGTTATTATCTTCATTCCACAAGTTCTCAATTAGTATAAAGTATAATTTCTTTTTGTAAGAAATCAGAAGCCCAGATGTGCAAAAATACAGGAGGAAAGAAAAAAGATGGGACCTTCCTGTTATTCAACATAATCTCATTAAATTAATTTCAACTGAATTACAAGTTTATGGTAAAACAGGCAGTTTCTTTTGTTGGCTGTGTGTTTAATTTGTTTTTGATGGCTACAGTCTTCTCAAAGTGGGATATTAAAGACGTGAGCTGTGCACAATAAGCGTGCAGGTCACAGCTTCCCATTTTGCAGAAGTCATGTCAGATCTCGTTTTTTGTTCCCTGTTTTTATTTCTTGAAGGTTGTTGCCAGATGGATGGGTAGAAAATTCTCATTGGAACAGAGCAAACACAGTTTCACAATGTGAGTTTAATCTGAGCAAGAGTAGAAAATTCTGAACATTTATCTGGTTAGTAAGCTAAAGTAGAAAAAATAAGTAACCTAGCAGCTCCTTGAAAAGGTCATCAACTTTAGTATGATGCAAGAATCTTACAGCTGCTGTGACACATCTACTGCAAATTCATTTCATTCTATTAATTACATTGCAATACTTCTCTCTGTTCATCTTAAGAAAGAGCAGAACTTGGACACAGTCATGGTCACTTGGTAAGCGATGCAGGGCTGCACATATAAAGACTTGTCTAAACATTTCATTGCTTAAGGTGATGAATGTTTGTGAAATATCTATTCAAAATAAAGTTTGCTGTTTTTGATGATTGCTGTTTGGTTGTGTATATATTTGGATTCAAACTCCTGGACAGGATCTCTGCTGATGGATGTGGCGAGAAAAGGGATTGCAGAGTCAGTGCAGTCCTCACGCTCACAGACTGTCAACCTGCCAGCACTCAACTGAAACCCCCAAGTGATTGCATACAGACTTTAACACACTCAAACATGAAGCATTGAGGCTGGTAAAAAATAAAAATAAAAAAATCTGTATTCTGCCAAAGGCACTGCATATTTTAAAGCAGGGGCAATATTTTTAGTTTTAATCTGCAATTATTAATCCTACTATTAAAAAGCAGGCAGACTTACAGGATTGGATTATTTCTACCCAAAATTGTTCTCTTCTGGTTTTAAGAGAAACAAGATTGTATTGACGTCTTCATAGACATTACCGCACTAAGGATTTAGTTCAGTTTAACTTTACTGAAGAAGTAATCAAATCATAGGAGGCAGGCAATCGAAGGCCATGATGTTAAATACTTACCAAAAGAGATCAAATATGTCCATATTATGCAGGTAATTTGTTGGTGTGCTGCACCACGCTGATCATTTCAGCCCTAAAGGATTTCATATCCAGATGTTTTGGATGTGGAATGGTGCCAATTTACACAAACGTTTCATGTGTCAGTTAGCCTGGCCATTGCCTTTCTGTGCAATTCCTCTTGGAAAAAAAAAGAAAAAATAAAAGTCTTTCTTCCAAGCACAAACTGGACTTTCTCCACTTGAATTAGATGGTCTCCAGCAGATTTCTGACCAGGCCAATCAGCAAACAGAAGGAGAAGTTGTGAATGATGATGTTGATTTACTGTGCTGTTATACGTAGTCTGCCTGTAGTTTTAACAAGGCTCAAGAACATATCATTTGGAATCATTCAAGATGGATGGCAATGTGGGATAAGGATTTGCAGTTGCAATCACTTTAATTTGTATGTCACAACATTAACTCTGAGAACTCTTTTAATTTTACCATTTAAATACTCTTAAAAAGGGCTATGATGAGAGCATCTCTCTTTCCTCCATATTTGAGGAGATGCTAAAGCAAAAGCCCTTGCCTCTACGAATTAAATATTTCCACATAGGTTCTTACATTTGAATGTAAACTCTGTATAAACCTTTTGTGTTCAGCATGGACGGCTGGCTTTGAATGTTTTGTTTGCAAAGGAAAATGCAGAACACCTGTCATGTATTTCAAAATTAACAGGAAATATGACAAGCAAGAGGAGATGACTGAAATAAAAATTCTGGGGATTTTTAGCATCCTCTCACCAATGCTCCAGCTACAGTTCAGGGTTGATCCAAACCGTCCTGTCTCCCTAGCAGAGCCATTATCAGGGGAGAAAAACTAATGCAGAAACGCCCCATAAAACCTCTTCATCTTAGCTTTATCTCTGCAGCCAAAGGGATATAGTCATAGGAAGGAGAAGGTTAAAGGAACGAATCTGAACAGGCTTGTTTGCTTGGTTGAACAACTTTGGGGGCAGACATCCATTGAAAGAACGAAAGAGTCAAGATGACCTTTTCAGAAGTTTATTTATGCAACGCTGATCCAAAACACCATCCACATCATCATCGCACGCCTTCATCAATGAAAAAAACAGGTTTAAATAACCTCCGAGTCCCAGTAACACAACACAGTAACAGCATTACAAAAACTGTGGCATAATAACAGATAACGCAATTCACCATGGCAACGGGAGGGGAAAAAATAAGTGTGCATTTCTTACCAATGGAATTAGAAATTTTAATGATGCCATCAGGAGAATATCAAAACATATTTAACAAGAAAGGCAATAATGTTGCTGTGGTACTATAACAAGTTAGTATGGTAGAGAGCAAGTTAATTGCGTGAGTAGGATTTAGCAGAAAATTTGTAATATTTTTTACGCAAAACTTATTAATATGAGAAAAGGGAGATGATTTTATTTGTCTGAACAAAATATCCATCTCCTGTAGTTTCGACACCCAAAAATATATGAATAGATTTCTTCTTGCCATCTAAAAATGTGATACCGACTACATTATTGCTTTCACTAATACCTGCAGTTCTGTGGAGATCTGTGCGTCAATAGGGAACCCCACTATAGTACCACAGGACTGTCCATGATTTTCATATTGCAAGCTATTTCCAAATATTCAAGCCACAATGATCTACTCTGCAAAAGTGGCAGAGCTCTTGTCTACAAAGCTCCATTATAAAATAAAATTGTCCTAATGCTAAGATAGTTGTGCTTGATACCAATAACATAATAGAGGAACAGAATAGCCTTAATCAAAAGTAAGTTGGGATCGTAAATTTACTCATCATAATGGCTATCTGGCATTCTGAAACCAAAAACCACAGAACATACGTAGTATTTTCATTTATCTCGCTTTCTGACACTTGGCCCAGATGGATTCCAAAACATGTTGTCACAATGGGAGGGATAATGAGACACAAAATAATCCTTTTTAAAATTAATAATGACTTAATGTAACACAAAACCTAATTGTGGAATCACAGAAGCCCACCTTAGCTTCAAAAAGGTCTTAATGATATAAAGCATATCAATTCAGTACTATACTGCAGCTTTTGGATGGCTTGTTATAGGTGCCACCCAAAATTTCTTGAGTCACAAAAAAAATGTGTCTACTAAGACAATTTGGTTTAAGATGAACATCTTGTCATTCTACCTTCCACTGTGGTTACACTATCTCCTATTCTAAATCTAATTAAAACATTAAAGCCTTGTAAAGTTAAAGCAAGGTTGTTAAAGGTTAAAGGTTGTTGCAAAAGTGTTTATCTGGATCCATTTGCTTTCCATTGTTGTATACAAATGCATTAACTCTTCTAAGTGTATGTTATGTATAGGATCCATGTATTCAAATGGATAATTACATCTTTTTTTTTCTAGATTAAAATGTTGACCTCTCATATTATGGAGGCTGTATCTTTTAGATGGATTTGTTAATGAAACCCTGAACGTGGGAAAAAAGTGTGGGAGGTTTTATTACAACTCAGTAAAGCTGTACGGCAGCCATCCAAACCTTGCAATGCAAGTAAATTCACTGAAACTCACAGTGGTGCTCATGTCAGTTTTTAATTGCAGCTTTTTTTTTTCTCTATTTTTCCACCATTACCAAACAGAGCATGGCAAAGCCATCCAATTAAAAAGTAAATCATGGATCATATTTGACAGTTTATCCAGTGAGCAGATTCAGCTGCTTGTCTCTGTGGTTGAGCCCTTTTTCATGGCTGCTGAAGGTGTCCTCATATACTGACGGGCTAGTTCTATACAAATACGCTGCACAACAAAGTTGTATCAGAAAAACTGTTAATTTTCTTAATATGGGTTAAATGTGCTCCGCTTCTACAGTTTTAGTTATAAGCCACAGTGCTAAAATGAATATGCCATCTTGTACTCCAGAAGGTTCCTCTTGGAGCCTAAGGTGAAACAAACTCTCATGTTGCTTTTATGTTTCCAATTATAGCTTTAATCTGATTGATTGTCTTTTTGCAGAACCGTTCCATTGCAATTCTTTTAACTCTTCTTTACCCAAGGCTTTTAAGTCCAAATATAGAAGCTTTACATCGCATGATATGTTAAATAAAACCATGTACTTTGCTGTAATTGAACATCTAAGTGTCATGTTCCGTGTTCTCTGTGTGGTTATTTTTTATGTTCACGTTATTTTCAAGTTTTCTGTGTATTTAGTTCGTGTTATCCGTGTCTATTAGTCTCCCTGTTGTCCCGTCCTCCCTTGATTACTCCCAGGTGTGTCTTGTTTCCCTGATTGCCTCCCTGTGTATTTAGTCCCTCCGTTGTCTTTGTTCTCTGTCGGGTCCTTGTCTAAGCTCATCGTTGTCACGTCTCCTGTCAGTCCATTCGTTTCTTCCAGTTGCTACCGGTGTTGGGCCCTGGATTCTGCCCAAATCGTGCTGCCTGGTCGTTGGACTCACTGACTGGAGCAGGAAACTCACTGACTGGAGCAGGAAACTCACTGACAGTGATTCCTCGTTGCTTCCTAGTGATTCCTCGTTGCTTCCTAGTGATTCCTCGTTGCTTCCTAGTGCCTCTTCGTTGCTTCCTAGTGCCTCCTCGTTGCTTCCTAGTGCCTCCTCGTTGCTCCCTAGTGTTCTCCCCGAGCTCCCTAGTGTTCTCCCCGAGCTCCCTAGTGTTCTCCCCGAGCTCCCTAGTGTTCTCCCCGTGCTCCCTAGTGTTCTCCCCGAGCTCCCTAGTGTTCTCCCCGAGCTCCCTAGTGTTCTCCCCGAGCTCCCTAGTGTT
>CAEFZY010005705.1:0-28116 GCA_903066815.1 Brachyrhaphis roseni | reverse complement strand
AATGATCAATAGTGGAAACGAGAACGGAATAATAATTTACCTTATTCTCCGTGATAAGATCAAAATGATCCCACACGGGGGAAAACTTCCTCTTCCTTGGTTGATCCATAGTTTTCGATGACAAGCCAAACACCAATGCAAAGCAAACAACACAAACTATCTCCATCCAACAAAACCCACAAATGTGTCGATACATTTTCTGTTTATAAATACAATTTGGCGCGTTCACAACCAAACGACACAAGAACTGTATCGGTCACGTGGTTTTCCTTAAAGAGATACGCGCACCGACACGGGGCTTCGCTTTGTTTGCTCGGCGCATGCGCCGAGGTTTCAGTGTCGTCAGACCCATCACTATTGGTGAGTAGCGAACATGAATGTTGTTTTGTTTGTTTGGCATATTGATGGCGATAGCCAAGTTAATTGTTTGATCATCAAACACACAATCTAACTTTTAAATGCAATATATGTGTTTAAGATGATGTGATAAATGTTAAATATCTTTGTCTTAAAGAATTGTTTGTAGATATAATTGCATTTATTTATGTATACAACCGAAACAAGTCCAGTTAACTATCAGGCCTGTAATTGACTGGTCCTGTTTATTTTAATGCAGGCCAGGTGATCCCATTTTGGGGTTAAAGGATGGTGAGTTTCTAACAACTGACTGGAGCCAGGAGAACTGAATTTCACTCCATACTGGTCTGGTAGGAGTCTGATGGTCCATGAAATTTTCCCTCCTTCTCACTACACAGACACACTATCCATTAGTCACCCTTTTCCATCAGAACTGAATTGCGCTGGGACATTTTCCCTTAAAGTATCTGGATAAACCAACTATGGACTTTTAAATGTGTGTCGGTCAGACACTGTGTTGACCAGCGGGGAAAAGTGAAGGACTCTGTGCACATAGAACATCTACTGCAGTACTGTGTATACATTTATTGTATTTATTTTTTGGTTTCCATGTGTTTTGTGTCTTGTAATGTTTGCTTAATTTTCTTCTTTAAAAAAATACATAGTATTGAAAACAATTATTCTCTTGTATTGTTTTTATTGATTACTGACAACAGCTCCAGTAGACAAATTTGGTTTTTCTGATCTCTAATGTGATCTAGTCCTTCAGTGCATTAAGTACTGCTACACTATCTGTGTTTTTCATCCCTCCAAACTGCCTCAAACTGGTTCCTGAACCGCACAGAGCTCTCCTGAGCTCTCCTCTGACCCAGTGCATCAAACAGCAGAATTTGACTATAAAAATTAGCACATGTTTCATATAATATCTTCAAACTCTTATAAAACAGACATGAACAGTTTCAATACCAAAACATTTGTTACACTCAACATTTTTGAATTAGTTGTCTACTTCTTTGGTTATATTGAACTAAAACATTTTCAGATTAATATGACTTTCACACTTAAGACAGATTTAATATAGAGAACTACTGATTAGACTAATTGTGTTCCTTATGTCTATAAAAAATGCTTTACTGATCAGATTATGTTTATACAGATTAAATCATGAATCTAACCAAAATTAAGGCCTACTCAAAACAATCATGATCAATCTAATATTTCCACATATGCTAAGGTTAAACCTCACTAAAACTAGGATAATTCAACTAATATCTAACATTTTGAAGCTTCTGATTCCTGCACAATGTTTGAGTAGGTCAAAGGCCCACAGATGTCTTTTGATACTTTACCTTTTCACTTACATCAAGGTAAAGTCTAAATAAATAATTTAAGATGTCAAAAAAGCATGGGGTACAATTTCAAGACACCAGAAGGTTCCATGTTTGTCTCCTAAAACAAATACGCACACAGTGTCAGGAATATTTACTGTACTTAAAGCAGAAGTGTCCCAAAAATGGACATGTCTTGGTGTAAAATGTGCCTATAAGTTCAGAGATAAAATACAAAAGACCATGAAGATCCTGGATAAGAGTGAAAAAAGTGTGTGTCATTATCCAGAGTAAAATAAGTTCAACACTTAAACAAGCTGAAAGGCCACTCAGGGAGGAAGGATTCATTACAGCAAAAGCCAGATTAAACTTTACAAATTGACTAAGATAAGAAAGACCCCGATTTCTGGAGACTTCCTTTGTGCTCTGATTACATTAAATTTAAACTCCCGCCTTGATTACCTTTTTCACATTTAGAGAAAAGGAGTACATTTGCAAAACAATCCCTATTATAAAGAACGGTGCTATTGGGATCATGCTGTAGGGAAGTTTTACTGCTGAAGAGACTGGTACATTTAAACAGATTTCACAGTGATACAAAAACTTTATGGGGAAATACTGATGCAACATTTCAAGACCACCCAGAGGGGTAAAGCTTGGACTCTTCTGGATTATTTCACTTCCTATCCTGACTCAGGTCCACCAGTTGTGGATGAAGGAATGCACCAAAACCAGTGGAAAGCCATCTTAACTGATCTAAGCAGTAGACTTAGTAGGATTTCAGAAATGTTTTTGATTTAGATAAAATGTTGCATGCCTTTTATACACTGCATGTCGACATCTGGTTTTATTTGCACATCTTTACTGCAAGTTTTTTCTCTTTGAATAGAGAACAACTTGTGTGGGTGAAGGAAAATATATAAACATTTTCAAAGTTAGTTTCAAGGTAGCTCAAAAGGATTCAGATACTTTTCTTTCTTTCACAGAAAGTCATCTGTCACCTTATTTAAGTGTCTCCCATGGTCAGTTTTGATTTATCAAACATCTCCAATATTACTCAAACTCTAAAACATAGTTTCTCTCTCCCTGCAGAGAAAGTGGAGCCAGTTTACTCTTAAAGCAAATGTGAATCCATGTCATCAGAGGTTATTTTAGGGCCTGGTTGGTCCATCTTCCTGTCTGTCTTCTAATTTTAAACTTCCCTGTGGGAAGAGGGTTTTTTTTTTATGATGACATGCATGTCACAAATTCAGGATAAGGAGCATACCCTGCAACAGTAATCAGTCCTGTAATGATTTTAATGAAATGTGACAAATTCAGGGATCAAAAAATGAGAGTTGGCCTACAAGCCATTAGTGTGTTTTTAGACTAAATCAGTGTAAAGCAGCAGGACTATCAGTTTGGGAAGTTGTCTAAAGGAGGCTGCTGGCTGGGAAGAAAAGTGCAGTTTAGCTTTAATTTTTTTTGTGGTAAACAGTGTCATTTTATGTACTGCTTTTCTAATCAAATGGACCATTCAAACCACTTTACACTAGAGCCACATTCACCACAAACATGCATACAGTTAAATGCCAAAACACAAATGGACAGGTAACCTGGAGTCAAGTGCTTTGCTCAGAGTTACAGTGATATTAGTTTTCTGTGCTGTATCTCATTTCACTTCACCCATCATGATGTACAAAAAACAGATTTTTTGTAATCACTATATACAAAAAGATGGCAGAGTAAAAAAATCCACTCTGTGTTCTAGTCATACACTTTTAAATTAATTAATTTTCCATTGGTCACTACTGAAACTATTTTCGAATCACAATCATTCAAAGTCAGAGAAAGTTTGTGACATTTACAGAAATGCTATAAATAAAGCTTGAGAGATGTTTTCCCACCACCAGGCCAAAGCAGAATGTTACATTTAACACAACCTTTCTTTGCAAAATGAATACATATTATTTTATCACTTTTACGGATAATTATAATGTTCACAAAGTCTTAACGTACTAATATGCATTCAGTTCAGTCATATTATATGACTATTCCTACATAAATTGATTAAACATCTTCTAAAAATATATGAAAAAGTAAATATTTCGGTAAAAACACTTGTTGCTAAAAACTGTCCTCTGTTTACATCCTTGTAAATGTTGCTACATTTGTAAGGAAAGTGCATTTGTGGTTTGAGCCTTGTGGGAAGCACCATTTTTTCCAGGTCAGCTAAAGTAGTGCTGGTCAGTCTGGCATGAGCAGAACACTCAAAATGATCCCACAGGTGACAAATGGGCCTGAGGTCAGGACCACAGGACGGCCATTCCAAATTTTGGCTTTATTCTCTGTAGACTTTGTTCATCTTAAAGGACATAGTTTGGCCACAGAGAGTGGTCATAAGGGACTGGCTGTGGTTGCAGAGTTTCCTGTCAATATCTCTTTCCATTAAGATTGCCTCCAGTGGTGACAAGCTTTCTGTTTCCATTGACGGAGATGCCACCATCACATCCCTTCCACCAAAAGTTGTTTAGCATCGGCAGAAAGCGATGGGAAGTTTTCCTGAGGAGCAACCCATATATTCAACTCTGCTGCTCAATCCACAAATACTTTTTTTTTTTACAACTTTAGTGACATTTAAGGGGAAATAAACAGCCGTCAAAACAAAGTCTGTGATGCTTGTTAACATTCTGTCACCATCCCAAATAGAAACACTTTTCTAGAGTGACCCAGATTTATTGCCGATATAAATTAAAGCTGCAGCTTTCTTATGGCCAGTCCCAGTTAAGGGCCTCTGAACAAGAAAACTAAGCCTCACTCTGAAGTTACAGCCAGCTAGTATTTTATCAATTTTGGATTTAAAAAGTTAAAATTGGCATCCCATTTGGGCAGCTCTGGGGTCTCAGTGCATGGCTTGGGGGCACTGGAGAGCTTCATCATTTTGACAGGATCTGACACCTCCAGCATTTGTCAGGCCACCAGCTTCTCTGCATCCTCCCTGGGTGAGCAATTATGTGTGAATAGCTAGCTTTGTGCCATTCCTTATGGCTGTAATACCCCTTCCTCTTCATTGAAGATCTGAGTAGGAGAATCAGAGCAGCAGCGGCTGTCATCAGCTGTCTGGGAATTCCACTTTAATTAGCCCAGACTCCCAATTACAACCAAGGGAAAAAGAAGACAGATACCCGGTGTGTGTCCACTGAAATTCTATTGCATTCATTTTTTCACTTACTATTGATTTAGAGCGTTAAGTGTCTAAAATTGTCTTGAAGGTGACTCCTTTAATTGATCAGAGGGGACTCTGAAAATATCAACACATCTCTCCACATAAATAATGTAGTTGTCCTGGTTTCTGTAAGTGTTTTGAGAGTGAATTTTTAATTTGCTGTACATATAGTTAGTTTTCCCTGGCACTAAATAGCACTGGGTCAAGTTAGTCTAAATATCCTTTTAATTTTCTGAGACCATGTACATTGTGTATTATAAAGGCGTGTTTATGTTTGGATGTTTAAAATGTAATAGTCAGTTAATCAAAGAACTGGTTTAGGGCATCCTAAGACTCAGCTGTGATAGATATAAGAAAGTTAAGTACAGACAAATTAAACCAGAATAACTTTGTATGCTTGTGAAAGCATCACAACAAGATTTGCATTAAACAGCAACAAAAAGAAAACAGCAAAAACATCCAAATGTCAGGAATGAAGACAAAGAGTTTGTGGAGAAAACTAAAATTCAAAATTTTAGCATCAACTATTCCAGTTGCAGATGTACTCTACCCTTCCATAACCAGAGAATGTAAATTTAATTCAGGAATCTAAAGTCTTGCAGTTGTTTCTAAATGCTGCTCATAAGAATGTGTCAAGTGAAATATTTCTACAAACTGTACTGCTTATGAAGTGAGTGTTGCACAGTTTTTATCTGCTACAATCCCATTTCACGCTGTGAAGGGCTTTACCTGTTTGGCATTAAAGTTTACTGATGTGGTTAATCCTCCAGACAGCCATCAGCGAACTTACAAAATGCCAAGCCGTAACTTTGCGCTGTGACAGTAATACTGTTTAGAATTCATAGAAATGTGTTTTCTTATTTCTACTCAGAAGAAAAAGTTTGATTTGAGATCTCCCTAAAGGACTGGTGTTTCTATGCATGCTCTGCATCTTTTACTAATCAACCGCATTCAGCAGAGTTCAGCGAACCATCAGCAAGTGCAAGTCCCTTCATTACCCTTACGCCGCCCTGCACGCTTTTTGTCTTCAGCCAGAACCATTTTTGTCTAAGACCTTCTGCTTCAGGCTAATAAAGGAAGAAGGATGGATCTCAAACACTGGAGCACAATGAAGAATAAAATCACAGAAGGGAAAAGACTTGCAAAATATTCTGCTCAGGAAATGCCTCACATAAATATGTAGCAGGCAGGGTTAGATATGTGCAGCTTAACAGTATTAAGACATACCAACATTTTAAAAACACTTGCATATCCCATCACACCTTTAGCACGGTTTTCAAGAAGATGCCTCATAAAGTATTGGACTAGTATTTTCTTACTCTATATGAAGCAAAGAATTATCTCTGATCTGTTGTTGCACATTGCCAATGAGTTGGCTTACAGTAGGTTCCTAAGCTTATTCAATGCCTAAAAAAAATATATTTGGCTGTTTGGAAATTTTTTTTTCTTGTGCTGAAAAACACAGACAGCAATTTTGTGGAAACTAAACAAAATCATTTTTACAGTATCAGTTGGAAAATTTCGAGGGGCACGCCTGTTAAGCAGCCAACTATTGATGTTCTGTTGGACAAAGAGACACTAATCAACATTTGTGTAGAGGTCTATGTATCAAAATTAAGCTTATTTCTAGCCCATTTCACCGACAAGGCAGTTGAAGGGAGGTTACGTACTAAAACACAAACTAGTAAGAACTATGAAACAAGCAATAAACATTACATTTTGTCAAATTCCATCATCAAAATCATCAAGAGTAATAATCATCAAATATACATAACATTTATTAATGATCAATTATCTAGTTATTATCAATCAAAGGAAACTCTAAAGAGGTGGGTTTTTAGCCTTGAGTTTAAAATATTTTAGTATAACTGTAGTAATTGTTATATCATATTTCTGGAGAAGTTGTAATAATTTTTCTGTTTTTTTTAGTTGTTGCTCCAAAGACAGATAATTTTAAATGTTACTATTTCTATTTTGCAAAAAAGTAATCTTTTTTAAGACTGTCATATTATTAGAATCTCATACTTCACTTCTGTGATGCTATTGAGTTCACCTGACAATATAAGTACTTCCTAATGCAACTTGTGATTTGAACATGTAGCAACATTTATGTTGTAATTTCCCCAGGGCTGAACTGGAGGGTGAAATAAATAAGAGGTAGGCCAGGAGAATGGAGTCTAAAAGCACCCTGGACTCATCAAACGTTACCAAAACTGAATATACCCCTCTTGATGTACATTTGCAGAGACGATGGGTGGAAATGCTGCCCATTTTCTTCCTGTAGTTAAGTGCACTCTCATCTGTTGCCACACAAAGCTAGCCTCTCTCTATTTTCAGGCCTCTTTGAGGCAAGCACTCAATTGATTGGACAAGGTAGAAAAGGCTGATTGACTGGCCAGAGTGATGTTTGCTTTATGCTGTCTTTATGTTGTCTTTCAACATGGCTCATGGTGGGAGCTGAACCTCGCCCGCTGAAGAGTAAGTGAAGGGGTGTCTCGGGCCGCACACAGCTGGAGTTCACGCAACGTGGCAGATGGAGCAGCCTCTGACTGAAAATACTGACTTCAATGGTGGGTGAAGGCACAGACTAACATCCCTCTCTGGGTCTATTTTTACACCGTGAGCCGCTGTGATTTGCATGAGTAACTGCAGAATTAAAATACTGCCTGCATGGTCAGTCTGTGTCTTGAAGCTGTCAGTTCTCATTTATTTGGTTCAGATACAGCTATAAACGGATTGCAATTTAGTCATGAATAACCTCAAAATATGTGCTGAAAAAGAAATTATAAAATAGGTATTAGGATTTATTTTTAAAGAGCACAAAATATGAAGACTTAAATATTGGAAAAGTTTAAAAAAGGATTTAAATTTAATTAGATTCACATTCTTCATTTTAATTACCAGGAATGTCTCATTTAGTGGCATAGCAATATGTTCAAGGAGGTTATTATTTTAATTATTTATTACTAGAACTAAAAGTAGAATTATTTATTTTTCCAATTTGTGCACCACTTTCCCCCATTAGCATCCAGTGTAATTTTGGTTTCTTAATGTAATCTTTATTGACAATTTTGAAGTTTTGGAATCCTGAAATGCGGCACATTTCCAAAGGTTGACCATGAATATATGGTAAAAACTGGAAGCATTTTTTTTGGGAGAAAGCAAAAACAGGATTCCCCAGAGAGAAGAGGAACAAAAGTTACTTGTAGTGCAATATGGTATGTAACTGAGGCGGCACCAGAAGTGGGAAGAAGCAGAGGAATGGAAGGAGAAAGTTTCTTTACATTGTGATGGTCAGCTTCTCAAAGCCTTAAGTAAAGGAAGAAGAAACAGGGGGAAAGTGAAAGTGATGCTATACCATAAGGTACAGACTCTTGCATTGTGGTGTGTGGTGCTGATTGTGAGGAGACAAGGGGATAGAACTGAAAACACCAAAGACCACTGAGAGCAATGAGCATAAAACAGCATAAATGAGGAGACGTTCAGACAGACAGTTAAGTAAGTTCTCCCAAATAATGATAATGGAACCATTTTAGATATAGTCAGGTGTCTCTTTGAAAATAAAATCTTGTTCTTATGAAAAAGGTAATCCAATGCCTGCTTTCAAATCTGCTACAATTTTCCAAAATATCTTGGTAAAAAAAGCGTTTCATTGCAAACTTCAGAATCAGAGCTTTACAGGTAAACCCAATTATTTATACCTCCGGCTGATTTAGTTTATTTAGAAATTATTTAATTTACCCAATATTAAATTGAGAACATTGTTTCAAAAATATTGAGACAATATTAAATGCGCATAAAAACAAGTCATATTCTAAATAAAAAATAGCATGTAGAAGATGTTTTATATCCTTCTTAGTATTCTATGGAAACATTTTAAAGCGTTTACAATCCCTGCTCAGAATTTCTGAACAGCTTTTTGGATGCACCCATTGCTATTTGTATGATTTATGTTTGGTGATGATTTTGAGGCTGGAATGCATATATTTCCATATAGTGATTTTATGATACCATAGCTTTTTTTAAAAAAAAAAAAATGCTTTTAAAATTTACAAAAAAACCCCCAAACTATCAAATAACCTTTTCCAGCTCCAAAGTGGTTTCATTTTATGTATTTACCTTCCATTTTGTAACATTTCATGACATTGCAATTCCAAAGAGATGTCAGACATTTTAAAGCAACCTGGTAAAATTGTTATACTCTCTTAAATGCGCCTTTGTGTGTTTTTATTGTCAGACATGGATGGCCTGAGACTGTGCGTCAAACCATTTTCTTTTAAACCACAGCCAATGTGTTGAATGTTGCTAGAAAAATCTTTTGTGAGCCAAAATGTTTGGGAAGTTTTTGTGTGTGCTTGTTTTGCAAGGACAGAACTGATTACATGGTTGGGTAAAACTAGACATACAAAAAAATCTAAATCTAGGCATGAACAGCATTGTAACTATTGACAGGTGAAGCAAATGACAGTGATCATTTCTTCATCACAGCATGGTTGTGGATGCAGCAAGTGAACCATTTGTTTTACTGAGGGATACTAAAGATTAAAAATTTGACAAAACGGCACATTTTCAAATAACCTCAGGGTAATTCTAGATTCAAAACTTACTTTTAAGAGTCAGGTAAGTGGCTAAAGTTTAATCTTCAAAAGTTTTGGTATATCAGAAATAATTTGTCAGAAAATGCCACAGTTATTTTTCCACTCAATGGTTTTATTGCACATAGATTACTGTTTAACCAGTTGTTTGCTTAGATGTGCTTCTACACTTATACCCATATCTCTACAGCAGAAGATGGCTTTAAGGTTTTTGATAAGAAACCTCAAGCATATCATTTTGTAAAACTCTTGATATGCATAGCTTCTTTAATTTTGAATATTTTATAGCCATTACAAGGGGCTGCATGGTGTATAAGGTACTGAAGTTTTCACTGGCAATATGGGTAGTATTTCTTTCTTATAAGCATAAGAAACTGATTTTTAGTGTCATTTTTTACTTTATTTTGAGATTTCGGGGGGCTGCAGTGTAATAATAAAGATTATTTATTTATTATCTTACACTGAAGAGGAGCACAATCCTTCAAGCAGTTCCCCCTAGAAACAAATATTGTCACAAACTGTGTTATGCTCGACCAGCAGAAAAAGAGAAAAATGCTTTGAACACAGCGAAAATTACTTTCAGATAAAATAGAAGAATAGCCCAAACGCTGAGCGGATGTACAGTCAGCAGTGTCACCTTGTGCAAAATCAGAAGAGACAAATTGTGGCAACAGCTTTCCAGCTTTTTCCAGGGAGAAAACAAGGTAGAACAATGGATATGTTGGAGGGTGTGTGTGTGTGTGTGGACAGCAAACCTCGCCACTTTACCAAACCTCCTGCTCTGTGCGGTCTGCTTGGAGATAGCAGTGTGCATGGTGGTAGGTTGTCATGGGAACCAGGACACATGGCGATTTGAACAGACACAGACGTCTGCGCCCAGGTTCCAATGGGATCGATATGTCAGCGCAATCAAAAGAGAAGGAACCTTTCCTGCCTGAATCTTCTCTGAAACCTAACACTTGGTTTCTGCCTCTAAGGAAGCCATAGACAACTGAAATAAACAGAAGGATAATAATAAAGTTTAAAAAAACAAACCAAAGACATTGAAATGTCTGTGTTACGTGAGACAGGCTAAAAATAACACAGCGACAATCCAGATAAGACAACAAAGAGAAATCTCACCTGTCCGTCTTATCTTTGTGAAGCTCTTATCTTTTTAGAAATGATCACCTCTGCTGTGTTTCTTCCTCCAAAGCTTTATTTTTATCATCTCGTGCAATCATATTACAAAAAAATGTGGTGCTCTTTTCAGCTCAGGGCTCAACTCGACCACAAATTGTTCATCAATGCCTGTCAAGAGCTTTCTGAGAGGCATCACCGTTCTCTGGTGCCAGCCGAGCTAACGAAGGTCGGAATCAATATTTGCGTGGAGTGTCCGAATTGAAGACGGGCATGACAGAGACGCCCAGGGGGGATAAAACAACTGAGAGGTAGGAACCCGCAGACGGGAACAAATGATCCAGCCTGTCATTCTGACTTATTGACTGCTCTGTTCAGACTTACTGATGCAAGAGAAACCTGCTGAAAAGTACACTGTGTTTTAATGACCTTTCCAGCCATCACTTCCACATGGGCTGCAGACAGCTAGCCTGGAACATTTGGCATTTTCAACGTCTGCACGTGGCTTGGTAAACAAAAGGTATCTTGTAGTTCCTTACGGTAATGAGTGAATGCAATGACATTAGAACTGCTTGGTGAGGTATGTAATTGCTTTGGTGATTATAAAGCAACACTAAAGCATTTGTGACGCTTAAAAAATTTGCTTTTTGGCCGTGGTGGAGCACTGAGATCATCGTTCACATCTTTCAGTCCCATCTGAGTTGGTTAGTTGTAACCAACCTGTCATAGATTTGTTATCTCAAATAAAAGACTGAATACATATGACTGTAAGAGTTTTGGTTGGTTTAGTTATTAAACAGGTAACCAGTCAACCGACTTGTTCATTTTTATTGCTCTTTATCCGCTGAACTAACTGAGATTATGGGAGTAGAATTATATTTAGTCAAACAATATGAAAGCATAGATCAAACCAGTTTTGTATCAGTGACTTGTTTTGGTGGTAAAATATTATTAAAATTAATTGCCACAACAATGAATTTTGTTTTTTGAACAAAATTCAATGAATTTTGTTTTTGTGTTTTAAAATAGTACAAATAGAACAGGAGCCGCCATTGTTCCACATAGAAATGCCTAACCAATGGCAACAAGTCAGGATGCATGAACAAATCTGTAAGGTGGAAAATATTATTTGTCACCACTGTTGATGGAAATAAATGCTGTGCAGAATAAGATCACATTTAGTGAAGGATTTTATATGGTGTTATGACTGAGAATCAGTGATCCGATTTTCAGTGGTCCAATAGCATGGTGGTAAAAACCTTCCTTCAGTCTTCTGCTCATGCTCGGATGCTTCAATAATGTTTGCTTGATGACAGTACCTAAACTTATACCACATTTATTCAATACACTGTGAGATCTCAAGTGTGATCATTTGTCAAAAAATATTTATTTTTATTATTTTTTATTATTTATTATTTATTTTTTTTGTTAAAGCAAAAAATAATAATTATTGCAAACTCCCCGCTTCCCAAAACATCTACATGTGACCTACCTTTTTTTTTTTGATCTAATGAACTTTACGGATGTGGTGTGTGCACCACATCACTATGAGGTGTTAATGCATTAAATGGTGAGCATCATTTAATGCAGATTCATATTTTAATAAACCTGTGTTTGTATAACATGGTTTGGTCAAGATGGATGAAGAATAGAAATATTTGATTATTAATGTTCATAAGAAGATTAATCATACCACCTTAGCAGTAGCTCTATTGTTTGCCCATCTAAACTACCAAATGTGCATCATAACTAATCATGTTATGTCTCAAAAAATGCTCATCGGTTGTACAACAGGTTTACAGGTTTTCATTATGGTTGAGGATCCAGACTAACAAAATGAATTTATTGAATAAAAATCATTAAAAGCTAAAATTATCACATATTGCCTGTTTGTCATCAGATTTTTGTGACTGTTTTCAAATGTCATGTCTTTGATGAGATATGTGTAAGTCAAAAAAGGAAAACATAAATATAAAGATACAGCCACTTTCCTACTTACTTTAGAAGCAACATCCTTCAGAGCACCAAGGCTCTGTTTTCCTGTGGGACTACTTATGAAAGCATAACAGCTTTTGTATCCTTGAAAATGAGGTGATCCCGGGAGGAGACAACAAAAACCATGTGTATCTTTAAGCCAACTTCCTGCCCATAATGTAATTAAAAAAAGAAAAAATGAGGCTCGAGTCCGTCACACCAGTATAACATGCTATAAAAATAGAATAGAAACATATTTGTAAGATCAACAAATGCAGAAAAAGAAATTTGTTTCTTTTAGTTTGATTGGTTGTAGGTGTGCAATAAATTAAGGTTCATGGAAATTGAGCGTGCACAATTCAATGAAGGAGGTGAATCTCATGATCATATTGATCACCATGATAATGTAGACCAGATATTTTTATTTTCCGTTTTTGCACAACATTGAATCACTCAATACATAAAATATAAGAACAAGCTGCCAACATGGGACAAAATGGTAATGGTTTTAATATTATTTTTCATGATTACTTTAAAAACCTTCCAAATAAAAGGTTTGTTAAAAAGCTAGAATACACAACCATATTGAAAGGAAACAAAGAAAATGTTAAATTATTAAAAGTCAATAGTCAAAAGCCTTTTGAAATAAATGTCTTACGTTTGGTTTTCAACAAAAGCAGCAAAGAAATGATGAGAACCTTGTAGGGAAAGCTATTCCAGGCTGTTGGGCCGGCCAGTTTTAGAAACCCAGAAAGCAACCATTTGTTTCATGGGAGCGATATGTGACGGAAGGGAGTATTTTGCACTCGGAGACTTAGCAGAATGATGGCGTACTTAATGTATGAACCAACCCACTTCCTGACAGGGGCCACCTGTTAGTGCTCATGACTCAGAAACACTAGGGGAAAAGACAAGGCAAGGAAAGAAAAAATGGAACCATTGAGCATCTCTTAGAGAAAGAATGTAGGTCAAGAAAGCAGGTTTGCTGTGAGAGAACTTTCCAAATCAGATTGTGGCACTAAATAGATGCCAAAGACAGTAAAATAACCGAATGGTTACCAACTCTTCTCTTCAGAAAGGCATCTTTGGTCATCCGTTTTTCACAGACCACTTTTGACATGGAGGAAAATATATTTTTTATGACACATTCTGCAAGTTTTACGCCAGAAGACGCCAAAAACAGTGAAACATTCCTTAATCTGTTCTGATAACTGCAGCAGAAACATCCATTTGCAGCCACAGAATGAAAGGACATTTTATCCATTAGCAGCAGACTGAAGGAAAAAGCAAGCGAGGAGGCGGGGGGAAAATGCACCAACTCGATCTGTCACTTGAGCTTTGATGGCTTGGCTTCTAGAGTGTCATCCTGAGTGCTCAGGTGCTGCCCTCTTTCCCAGCAGGGGAGTAAAATAAATGAAGGGTCATTTAGACAGCTGAATGAAGCCACAGTGAAGCCCAGCAACAAATGGGTGCTCTAATAGAATTATATTCGGCTGATGTCAGCACAGCCTTTATGTTATTTTTATGAGTCAGCAGCTGCAAGGCCACACTTCTGAAGAACAGGTTTTTGTTAATATGGGCCAGCTAGAGATTTCCCCAGGTGCAGATTGATGAGAGGAGGCATAAGGTACAAAGAAGAAAAAAAAAAATAAAAAATCGACCAGCAGCACTACGTGTGCCTGTTATGATCCAGCTAAGGATGGCTGTTCTATAGACTAATCAAAACATGTTAGTCTCCAGTTTTAAAGAGCAGTTTTATTAAATTCCTAGAATTTTCAGATTATTTTTTTCCTTTTGGGGTCATAACTGTTATCAGGGAAATTCAGTTTGATAACCTTCAAGCTTCTCAGCTATATCAATTTGTATTGATTAATATCCACCTGAAAATAAAATCTAACAACTCGCCGTCAGAAATGGTGTATTTACCAAATGGATTCCACATGGGCATAATTTAATTTGGGTCTAAATGCCACTATTCTGTGATGTTTTGTTGACTGAAGGTTTGTTAGTGAACATAAATGCACAAGTAGCATCACACCAGACACATCGGGATTTAAATTTTGGAGAAGTTTAAAGCAGGAGTAGGTTATAAAATAATAGTCAAAACGTTAAAAATGTAATGAACTATATTTAATTCATCTTCTGAGGAGGAAAAGAGTAGGACAGAGCAGCAAAACTATTAAAAACAATTCCATGTAAACGGACTGGTTGGGAAGGAAAGCGTTAACCAGAGAAGCCGTCAAAAGGTCTATGAAATTCCTACTGCTATATATTGCAATGCTATGCAAGTGTCAGGATTGTTGATATGCTTAAAGAAAGAATCATCATCAGCAGCTTGCCACGGGCTATGGAGGGGACAAAGCAACAAACATGTAGAAAAATGTGCTCTGGTCTGATGACAAGGGGGGAGGAAAGCAAAACAGTATATGTAGTGGAAACTATCATCCTAAAAGCACCAACACCACCATGAGGAATGGTGAAGAGAAGAAAATTGGTTGGAGTTGATGGCAAAATTAATGGTTGTAGGTATGGGGCAATCCTGGAAGAAAACATGTTGCAGGCTGCAAAAGACTTGAGAGGTTCCCCATCCATAAACCAAGAACCATAAACACACAGAAATATTTACAGTAGAATAGGTTCTCTCCTTCCAATCTGACTCGCTGAGCTAGATTTTAGATAGAAATGGAAGCAAATTTCAGTCACTGAATATGCAGAGCTTGTACAGAGCATACATATATTTTTTTAAGTACTTCCTTGTGCAATTTTACTGTATGTTTGTCATTTTTATAATCCCACTACTGTGCTTGCAGTTTGTGGTAAAATTGTGGAAAAAAGTTTATTTAAAAAGTGCAGCAATCGTAATAAAAACAACTAACACAAAGTTAAATAGCATTATTTAATTGGTTTTACATTGAATAAATATAACCTCATGTTGAGTGTTGTCTGAGTTTGAATAGTCAGTCAGTAGGTGTTTAAAATAAATAAAAAACAGAGAGCTTTCATGCATATTTCCCAATTTAATTACAGAAAATGAACAATATTTATTACATTTCTAAATGAGTGAGTGGGTGAGTTAGCCATTGGAAAATATTCAAATCCAGAGGCTGTGGTGAAAGCCAAGGAGTGGAATATTATTTTATTTATTATTCATACTAATGCTTTTCCTTAAAACAGGAGTGTTGTTTTAAGGAACCGTAACCTTTTTAAAATATATATGTAAGCTTGTTTTTGTACAAAAAGAGTGATGTTATGTGGATTCTTGTAGATATCGGCTATGTGTTTAAAAAGAAACTAATAGCTCAACTGAAGCCAACCCTAAGAAACTAACATCCATTTCTATAAAAATGTGGCAGTCTGGTTTCAGAATCTGAAGGGTGACTTGACTGCAACTCATTGTTTGTGTTTAAGGCAAATAACAGAAGTCAAAGTACATTTGTAGAAGTGAGATATGAATTGAGACGCGATATGTCAGCTCTGCAGGATGAGAGGCGATGCTGCTGGAGAAGTTGAGAACAGGACAAGGATTCGTACAAGTGCTTATTTAGAAGATGATTCACAAGATGACGAGATGCAAGAGAGGGAGGTTAGGGGGGTTAATAACATGTTATTAATGTCCGTCACTGCGTCCATAAACACAGTAGGGGAGAAGTGCAAAACAGAGGTTGGGTCTGGACTCTGATCTCGTCTCTGTCAATCAGAACCTCAACTTGGCGAGGAGAGAGCAGCATAACTAAAAGGGGTAGAAAATGAATTACCGCCGACATCGATGTGCATGAAGGACAATCTGGGATGTTGGCTGAGAGAGCGTGTTGTTTTGGTGGTCACACTCAAAAAATGCCTTTGTAGAACTGAATAACGATTGTATACTTTGCAGAATTTAATTATGACAAAAGGATGGATTTTTTTTGGCTATTGTGCGTTTATAATTGAATAATTTAAATCTGTCATAGAAATATGAACCAGGAAGTTCACAATTATCCATTTTTTCTACATTCTCTGAACTTCTATTTTGACATAAAAAAATATTAATATACTTATACACTTGAAGACTTTTTAAAAATATATTTTTTATGTTATTACCAGTTTTCTACTATGAGTAGCTTTGTAGTACAGTGATTTACAGTTAGACTAAAGCTAGTGAAGGACAAAATATTTAAACTTAAATTGAAAAATGACCTTAATCAGATTATTTAAGTAACTGAGAATGTGAAGATAATAATCTCCTGTTAAACAGGCTATTTCCAGCCAGCAGATTTAACTGAAAAGCTGCTGAAATGGAAAAAGAATTGAGCCAAAACAAAAAATAGCACGGACGAAAGATCAGTTTGTATGTTTGTGTTTAATTATCTTTGGTGTGAATGTTATAATTTTAGTATTTTTTTTTGTGTGGAATTGCAAAGTACAACAGCGCAAATTTGATTTTCTTGTGTACGTTTTGTAAGCCACACATGGTAAAAGTGATGCATACATTATTAAAAAAATATGCATAATTGACACATAACACACGTCCTTTTTTCGGTTACTTTTCATTCCTCCAAACAGAACCTGATATTACATGCAACTTGGGGCTTTTGATTGTCACTCTAAAACAAGGACTTTGCTGTCATTTCTAACTAAGTTAGTAGAATATTTAGTTCAGTGGTGTTTAAACAAAGTGCAAAGTAGTGTGCATATTGAAAATGGATGGCCATCTCTACATTCTTCAACTTTGCCTGAAAATAGTAGCTAGAGTGAAAATTTGGGTATTTAAACAAGACAATGAAAATATACACAATCCAAACTAATTTTAGTTGAGTAAAGCAAGACAACAGTTTATAAGCTAAAAGCAGTCTGTCAATCATCCAACCTCAGCTTGGCTCATTTGGCAGATTTATTCAGTTCGTCTGGTCTATGGAGTCAGATACAATTACAACCAAATAACCATCACTACATTTGCCAAGAGTTTATTCTAGATTTTTGCTTACCCCTTTGTGACTTTGAAATAATAGTAAATAAACACTACTGCCTCATAATATTGAAATCTGATTGCTGCAGAAGAGATAACTTACTTTTCTAATATAAAAAGCAACATATGGGTGCACTGATTGCAGTTTTCTGCTGACTACTGATCTGTTTAAAAAGCCTAAATGCTTTATAATTTTAGACAATACCAATGTTTTGGGTCTGAAATGCTGCTCAATATAGCAAGAAAGTTGCTGAATTGGCAGCAGTGGGGTGACTATTGTTAACTGTAAATGTGCAGACATGACCTGGTGGGCCGGTCTGTCAGTCAGAGTTTTCTCACAGAAAAGCAAAAGAGGGCAGTAGTTGATTTTTAGATCTTTGCTGACTGTTACGGCTCCTGGCCTCTTGAGGCGGTGCAGGCCCTTTTTCTCATTATACAGGTTCAGCTGTGATGACATCATCTCCTGATTGGGCTGCCTGGAACCTGAAGGGGCTACACCCGAGTGGACCAGGAGAGGGCTGTTGGCAATCAGATGCCAATGAGCTTCACCTGTTACCATAAAAGGCTGCTGAAACATTCCTCCAGTGGGACAGCTTGTGGACAGAGATGTTTCTCAGCTGTTCCCCACCTTTGTTGTTTGCTTCTGCGTTTGGCAGCTTTGACAAACTTTGTTGGTTGTTGTGTTAACGCCATTTGATTGTGCTGTTTGCTTTCGCAAGCTAAAAGCTAGTGTCTGGGAGGTTTGGTGCTCCCTGGGTGTCTTTTCTTTTGGGTTATTTGAGTTATTTTTGACTGGCTTGTTTGGGCATTTTGTTATTTATTTTGTATTTAACTGTTCTTGGATTTGTTGGCCCTTTTCTTTTGTTTATGTTGTAATGTATGTTGGTTCTGTGCAACCCACTTTTGTAATCACTTTTCTTTTGCATCCTTTTTCTCTCTGGACATTTTTATGTTACTGCCCCTGGACCCCTAGACACTGGGGGCGTAACACTGACGAAGATAAGATCGGTGGATAAGAGCAGCTTCCCGTGTAGAAGTCGGCCGATTACTGATCTCCCAAAATTAAGGAAACATTCACCTATGAATTGGCTGGGTAATAAATCAGTGCATGCCTATTTGTGCATTTCATATTTTACATATATAGCATGACAGTAAAACTGTTATGTTTACACAAGGTCAGAATCATGTAGTAGCTCTCTTCACCTGGAAACTGGACAACATAAATAATCTCTTAAGAAAGAATATTGCATTCGCAAATGATGTTGAACAAAGTAGTTGTCGAGAAGTGAGAGAAATTCAGTTTTTTTTTTTTTTTTTTCAGTCCAATATTTGAAAGCCATTGTGAGAAGGTTAGGTAGATGCACCAGATATGCAGTCTGCCACAGATAGAGGTCTTGCACAGCAGCAGTACTCCAGAAGCAAACTCCTGCACTGTGGTCGGCTTCCACCTGGAAGCATCTGTCTTGTTCAAATTCTGCTCTACACAGAAAGGCCAGTCGAGCGGCAACAGAGTCGGTGATCCGCAATTTATTCCACATCGACCGGTTTCCATGTCAGTGGAAAGACGCAACACTTTTCTGCAGTTTCCCTTTTTGTTTTTTCTTTTCTTTTCTTGAAGTTTTATTTTTTTAACTAAAATCGGCAGTACACTATTGTAAATCCCAGATGGACTTGATTATTCTGGTTAACTGTTTTCATTCTACGACTTTTTTATTCCTTTTTTTTTGTCAATATTCGTTGGCTGTATGAATGTCTTTCATTGGCAGTTACAAAATGGCAATCTCAAACATTTAAGTAAGGTTAAATGTTTTCTTAGCTAATTGGATAGATTGTATGCTTTAGTACAATTTTTAAACTTGCATTGTGTGGTAATGTTATTTTAATACCTTTTTAATTGATTTGCATGAACTGAATTGAATAATTAATTCGCTATGGAAGCAAAGCTTTCTCTTGGTGCTTTTCTGTTTTTGTGTGTCATTTCATTTAATTTGGCACTTTATTTGATTCACCTGTCTGCTTGGCAAAAATGTTGACATCTGTGTCATCATTAAGCAGTAAAAGCCATGATAGGTAACACAGAATCAACAGTGATTTTCAGTACAGGATCCCATGAGGATTTCAGGCGAGGTTTTTGACAGTGCATACATTTTAACAACATCTCTCATTTTTTTTTTCTTTTAAAGTATTTACTAGAAGTGGGAACATGCTCATCCAAGTGATGCATAATTTAAAAGATGAAAGATTAACTCCCTGGAGTCGGTTTTTATGCCCTTCAGTAGGCGGGTTTACAGTGTAGCTTCTTTGAAGAAATGAAGTCACAAATATTGTTCTAATACCTGAAAAGAAGCAACGAAAAATTAATCAAAAATACTGACATGAATCTGAAGCTACACTATATGTGCTGCAGCGTTCTCATCACAATGCTTTTCACCATTGTTTGTATCAAATCAGACTTGATTTGTAAGCTATATTTAGTCCCATTACTATTCTTTGCTTTAAATAACATGCAAGAAAAGCATTCGGTGCTCAAGTTGCACAGGTAAACAACTTGAGCATGTTTACCTGTCAAACCGTTCAGTTCAGGGTTGATTTCCATATAAGGTCCACCAGCTGCTCAACACAGGGATAAACTGATCCAATTTCACCCAGGGATAGATGGATATGAACAGGAAGAGTGAAAATATTATTTCTCTTCTTGCAGGGCGAGCTATGAAATATGTCATCCCAAATAACTCTGTCCAGCATTCACCTGGTAGATACGATTTATTAGGGCCATATAGTCACAGCTGCATTAGCAACTCAACCATGATTAAAAAAGTATATATATATATCATTTGATTGTCAATGCTTGAACAAAATGTCCCCTTGTGGACTACAAATTGAAAAACGGTCGATATGAAATTTTTTGCTGCAGATGGTTACATATCATACTTGAAAATGTTGTGTTCAAAAGGATCTAAAGTACAAAGGTAGAAAATGACCAGAGATTTTTTCAGAAACTCAAAAATTAAGCATTTTTATTTTCTACCAAGAACATTTGTCTAGGTGTGACCATTTGTTTAGTGTAAATAAATTGCAATTTAGTGTAAGCAATTTATTTACATTAAATAGCTTTTTTTATTCTGCCATTAATTTAACTTCCATTAAGCCCTCTACAACTTGCCCTGACCAAAATTGGCATTTAAAGAATAAAAAAAAAAGTGAAATTCAAAAATATTTTCTCTGTATTGTGAGAAGGTGTACTTAATATTTTTAAGCATTTATTGTATCCAAGGCACCCAAGTGGAGCGCAAATAAGACATATTTTCTTTTACTGGTCCTAGAGAAGGAATTCAAATTTTGTCTAATTTTTTTTAATAGAAATGGCATTAAAACCATCCCAGAGATTTTTAAACTCACTTTCTGATCGTGTGTGCACTTTTTTAACCAAGTTTCTTTGTACATTTGACTTATTTGCAGTTTTGACTACAATGCAATAAATATGTGCTGTAACTAACTGAATCTTGGCTTCAGCTTTTCCCTCCTTCCAATCCACCTCTGCAGAATAAACCTATTCCAATAAATTGCTTTTCAGAAGGATGAATAGTACAGTGTACAAAGCAACCATACAAAATTGCTTGCTTGTGGAATAGTGATCTGTGATTAATAACTCTATGAGTCCTAGTCTTGCTCAAAGTGCTTGTCAGATCAAATATGCACCACTCCCATTATTTTCCCTCTTAAAATGGCTCAAGCATTTTGTTTTGCAAGCATATGAAGGAAGACCCATTAAACAAGACTGCTAGTGTAACTCCATTAGGCTGCTTGGTGCATACATCACCATAAATTTAATGGCAACAAGCTGCAGTAGTGGGAAGTCTGCAGCAGTTAAGAATGGTCAACATTGTGGCAAGTTAATTAGAACGCGCAATGATCTGAAACTCTTCACAGCTTTATGATCACTTATGATTGCTTTAAATAACATTCGTAAGAATGTAGGACTCTAGCTGGTGGTTTTCTGAATAAACTGTATGTCCATTTAGAGATATTTTTATGGTTGGCATTTTCTGATGTATGACTGCATTTGACGCATTGCAGGAAGCTTTGGGGTCAATCCCACAAAATTCAACTTTTGTGTTTTTCTTAAAGACAAAGCACAATTATGTTGTATAACCTGACCAAAGACAAAGCTGAAATAGGTAGAACGAAATAATAATAATAATAAAAAAAACAACTGCAAGCCAAAGTCTTCAGTCATGCAAACTCTAAAGAAAACAGTCATTCTTATTTGGCCAATACTTATCTGTACGATGGTCTGAGAGAAAAGTTGGGTCTTTGAAAGATGTGCAGTTTTTTTTAGCTCATCTCTGTAGTGTTTTCTGCCCATAAACAGAGGACAAAATACCTCACTCTGATCTATTAGTTTTGATGGTTTGATAGCTTGAGACACATTATTTTAGGCTAAAAGCCAAGCTGAATGCAACACAGTCAAGGTTAAAACAAGACAAGAGGCAAAAGTTACTGGTGTCTGCTCCCCGCAAGAACAGCAAAACTTTATGTATGAGCACAACAGCTGAATTGCATCTCTGTTGCCGTCATACATACACACACACCTCTATACACACCTCCACACAAAAACAAACAAATCAGCCTCCAACCTCACCTTAGAGGAAAAATCCCTGAATTAAACACAGTTAAGAATAAAAGAACAATGTTTTACTCAAACATATACCTGTGAAAAGTAAAAACGGTGAAACTGATCATTTTAAGTGGTCTCAACTTTTTCCAGAGATATATAGGCCGGAAATAGTTGTGATCCAGAGCAGGTGTTAACAGCTACACTCCAATGTATGATCTAATCACATTTACTGTACTCTACCAGTTAGACCACAGTGCCCTCATTCTGCAGCTTTAGCCTGCCAACAGCCTCTCAGGGGGAATGGTGGTGTTAGGGGCTTTCTGCACAGAGATGACCAGAGCCTTTTCATGGGTTACCATCTTGTAACGCACGTGACCCTCCACTGGTGTAACACAATCTTTTCTCTGAATAATACATTCCACACAGTTCATTTGCTGGGGAGATATTTGCTGCCATCAAAAGCATGATGGTTACCTGAAGTTTTGAGGCGAAGCAGTGATCTAAGTTTAATTTAATGTCTAAGGTGCTTCTTTACAATCTGGAAAAATTCAGTTGAGCATAAATTAATGTCTTTCTGTTGTTTCTTTTGTCTTATTAGATTTATTGTCCTCATCAGCACTCAAGTTGTGCCTGTTTTACTGTTACTGCTGGTGCTGCATTGTGGGTTTACACAAGGTTAAGCAGTTTGTCTTCCAAATAAACTGTTTAGTTTCCAGTGTCTCCTGCAGTGTTTATGGCAAACCTCAAATTAGACATCTTACACCTTTTAATAATTGGCTTCTTCTTGCCACTCGTTCATAAATGCCATGTTTTTAAAGTGCACTACTAATTGTAATCATGTTGAAAGATTCTTTCACCTGAGCACTGGAGCTCAGATGTTGCCCTTGGTCTTCATGAGGCTGTTTGTTAATCAATATTCTCATACAATCCCCCCAGGCCTTCAGAGAACAGATGCAAGTATACTGACATTAAAATGGTATACACTTATTTTCTAATAAAGCTATTCAGAAGGTTATCTTTTGTATTGAATTTTATTTAGGGATGCTTATTGTGAGTTGTTTACAGATGAACTGAACACTTTCCTGGTCAGTATTTGTGATAAAAAAATGACCAAAAACCAGGTACATTTTTACATCCATTAAAAAACAAACAAACAAACAAAGAAAAAGCTCCAGTGGCTTCGCCGACAACTCTGTGTTTTTGGAGCATCTTCAGATCCAGCCCATGACAACCTAAACTTTAAATAATCATGGTCATTCTTCCTTATTTTTATTTTGCTAGCCAGATCCTGTCTTATTACTCAATATAGCTTTAAGTACTAAAACTTTATCAGTTTGGTCTCTGGGATAGGCTTGGTGAAGTTGGCTAAATGTTCAGTTACTTTTTCTGGTTTATGTATTTTTTTCTTACATAAAGAGCTCTGGCGCCCCCCATGGAGGCGCCCTGTCCTAAAAGATTGCTAAAATCAAAATGCATAAGGTGAATATGTGTGCATTAGTATGCTGGTTTTACCTTTTTGTTGAAAACATTTCTTTGCCTGTAAGCAGAGACTCAGATTGCCTCTAGCATGCCTAGAGACTCTGCAGGTTGTCTTGCCCTGTGTGATGTCGAGGTGCCTGTCCAGAGGCTATTCATTCTCTTTTCTCATCCTAATTTTGATGGGCACATAGTAATAGGCCTTTCTCTGAAGATATTGGAGATATCTATGGAAACAAAATACAAAAAAAATAATAATAATAGTAATAATGTAGTATTGTGCCTTTCAAATGAGCAACATGTTCCCAACAGCTGGCATTTATTTTGTTTTCTCCCTAGATCATGAGCCTATAAACACACAAGTATTCAGCAGACTGACACTTAATGTGATTGCAATGGCAAATCCACAGCTGAAGAAAGACAATAGGAAGACTCTAACCTTATTTTCTCCAAAATGTTATGATCAAATTTTACAGTCTGCTGTGTCAATTGTTCCAAAACCTTTTAGATGAGCCTTTAGTATTGACAAAGGGAGTTCAATCTTCTCTCCTGGTGGAAAGCATCACTGCTGCCCCATGTTTCACCCCTCCATGACTAAGTGAACTCTTTTTTTTTGGGGGGGGGGGAATTGAAGAAAGACTCTTAATAGATCCTCCGCTAACAGCCGAAATAAAATATGTTAAAAAATTCAGAAAGTTATTACAACTGTAACTCTTCTTGACAATTCTTGTGTCTTGTAGGCATAATTTTTCATTTCTTTTTATTCTCAATTACTGAAATGCTGTGAGCTCAGAGATTAAAACCTTTTGTACTTTCCAGTAGTGACACTTTCATCTGGGTTTGAGCAATATACAGTATATATATATTTTTTTTCTTTTAAAGCATATTCACATTAAGGAGTAAAAAACCTGAAAAGTTGAGTTCCTTTGTTGGTTAGCAGGAAACACTTCATATAATCAGGTCATCATATCAGGTTTAGTTCAGTTTTTTTCTGTTTGAAGAGGAAAAGGTTGTTATGTAAAATCAACTTTTTGAGCTTTACATTATGTAATAATGTTAGTCCCTCATCAAAAACGTACTTGGAGTGTTGCTTTGATTCTTTTATGGATGTTTGATGAATCCTTTTATCTGTTGTGGCAGCCATGTGGAGGTGGATAAACACTCAATCTCACCAAGCGCCGCCTTTTCCATACAGTTTCTGCTTGAAGCTGCAGCCTCCAAGCCAAACTTCTGCCTCACTGTTCCCTCTCCCGTGTGACTCGGCTCCTTCAGCAATTAGCAAACACCTGGTGGAACGGTGCACCTGCCAAGCTCACTTACCAACTACGTCTCAGTAGTAGTGACTTCTGTCAATGGCTTAATGAAGAAACAATGTTGTTATGACATTCCTGAAGATAGAGTGTCAGAAAGAGCAAGAGCTTCTTAAAGAAGCACAGGCCCAATTTGCAAAGTCAAGTCTCTTTTAAGTTATTTTTCATAAACAGCATACAGCTTTTTCTTTAACAGCTGAAAGTAGCACATTAACTTGATTGTGCTATGAAATGGAACCGAGTGCCATTTATGTAAATACATAAATCCATCACTTTATAAACCACACCACAGAAACATTATGCTTCAGCAAGAAATAACCATCATTAATATTTAAATGTAACATGTAGTTTGCTGTTAAGAAAATATCTCTTGATGATTGACTCAGTGACCTCATGACATTTTGACACAATGCTACTTGAAATGCTATTGGCTGGGGTTTGCAAAGCAACCAATCCTGGAGTGATATTCATTTTCCCTGGTGATACGGAACAAAAATAAAGAAGTGCATGAATGCTAGTCTCTGCGGTAGTTCCAAGACTTTTTCCACTCTTGAGCATGTTGAGGTATATTTACGTATTGAACTATTAAAATAGGCAACTATAAGAACTTTTAGTCTCAAGTATTTGTGGATTTTTAGCTTTTTACCATCCCTGGTAAAAAGATCCTGTCTATCTATTGTGGTTCCCAAGTATGTAATTTGTCATGAGGACTATTTTTATGTTTTAGAGGAAATGATGCAAATCTGAAAAGACCAATCCAACTAGAAAGAATGGGGGTGACATAATTGCTTTGTGTGAGTGTTTTGCTACAGAAGGAACTAGTGCAATTCAAAAACCTGATGGCGTCATAAAGAAAGAACCTTTTGGAGAATGACCCTATGTGTACTATGAAATTAGTTTTAAAGTGACCTAAATACTCAAAACTTAGGAGTGTCCCTGATGTCAGTTCCAGAGAAAGTTTGTGAGCAGAACTGAGAAAGGTGTGTGTGAGACTCGGTAACAGCTGTTTTCTCTGGAGGAATGAGTCAAAAGTCAAGCAAATTATTTGAAAAGCCAGTAGGAGCATATTGTATTTTATCTGCTTTATTTCATTTGTTGCTTTTTCTCAGCAAGATTTCTTAAGCTTTTTAAATGTTTTCATCAAGTTAAGATATTTTTGTCTAGGTCAAGCACAAGAAGTCATGCCTTTTTGTGTCTCTTATTAAACCAAACACACAAACAAATAAAAAATTAAACATTTAAAAATTATCACAGTTTTTTTTACCTGGACAGATCCCATTACCAGCCCTGGGAAATAACCTGTTTTTGTATCATTCTAGGGAATTTAAATCTTTTCTCCCTCTTTCCATTCTGACCAGCAGCTTGTCAAAATGGATACTGAAGAGCATTTTACACACCACTGCCCAAAACATTCAGCTCCTCAGCTGTCTCCCCTGAAGTCTAACTGGCCCTACAATGACTGAGAGTTGCATATGGTGGACTTGATGGCGACAGATGCATCTGTGAAGCACGTATGCTTCACAGAGCTAAATGAGCTGGCAATAGATGGCAAAAAGCTTGTGTGCAAGGAGCAGTGACTTTAACGATTTAACAGAGACTGTAAGCCTCAATAAGGGAAGAAACTGTGCCTGCACTTATGAGTGAAAAACTGTTCAGTCTCAGCATGAGAATATTACTTCTCATGCTGCAATGACTGGGAAAAACGGTGATGTGAGAAATCACGCTGTTCATGGAGTCCTCAAATGTAATACTTTACCTTTTGATTTTCAGGTATGACTCCAACTGTGTCTAACCTAACATTTGGGTTCCATTTGGTTTTAACTGATTACATGCCGAGCATTACATTGCAAACACAGCAAGCCAATAGCAATAAAACGGCTTCGCGTCACAGGTATCCTTTAAGGAGATAATGATCTTAGTAGAGTCTAGTGCAACAGTTTCTCTTCTGTTTTCACATTTTGTTCCAGTGCAAAGTCACTTTTCTTCACAAGTGTTTTCCTTCAAACACAATGTACCACTGTGATTTATACATTCCTACAAAGCAGAAGGTTTTGTTGAGATTCAGATCTGAATTTATTATTTCAATTCTCTAACAGTTCCTAAAAGAACTGTCTATGATTTAATAAATTAGTGAAAAAAAAAAAAAACATGACCTACTTGCTTAAGTAGCTTGTGAAAAATTAATCATGGGAAAAATAAATATAAAGTCAGAGGCCTTTCTGGTTAGTTCCTCTCACAAGTTCAAATGAAGTCAAGTAAAGCTTTCAGGATTTTCTTGACATTCACTCATTCCTTTAGCAAAAGCCATAGTTTTCACACAGAGGTTGATCTCAAAGTATAACGTTATCAGTCAGGAGATGGCTTGAAAGAAGAAATTCCTGAAATATAAATAAATGCAGAATAAATGCTGTTAAATGAAGAATAAGGGTGTCACTCAACTCCTTCAGAAGAGGTCTGAATGCTGAAATCATAAGGCTTTTAAGCAATTTATTAGATTTTACAACCAGATTATTGTAGCTTTTTATTCTTTCATTTAAACAGAATATTTTTGGTTGTATAGGAATGGTTTAAAAACCAACACGAGCAAGCAGAATTTTGAACACTTGGCTTACTCCAAAAGGTAAATTAACTCTATTGATAAGTTTTGGAAAAAAGCAATAACAAAAAAATGTTTTTACATTGCAATAAGATGTCACCACATCCCAGTTGTGTAGGAAACTAGTTATGTTTGTGATTGTTAGGTGGACATGCTGCCTTTAGAAACCATAAAGTCATATTAAGGTGAGTGATATTAGATTCTCTTTGTACTTTTTGTGTTCTGCTTTAGTTTTCCTTTCAGCAAAAGAAGTTAATTGTTTTGAAATGTCTTTCAGACTTTTAACCTGTTAACCTCCACCCGCCCGAGCCCGGGCGATTTGCATAAAAAAAAATTTATTACCGCATATAACTCAGCCAAAAACAATGCCAACATACCCATGCCATACCTCTTTAGAATCAGGACATCTAAAAGAAAACGACTATCAACTCCATTTTAACTTCTCTATCCACCACAGACGCTCACAAGTAATAGTTTGTGATAAAAATTAAAAACATATTTCTGCATCCTACCTTTAGAAGTCTTGATCGAAGCCCAAATATCATCCAATCCACTCGTGTGTGAGCTCAAAATGTCCGTGACAGCTTGCAGGA
>CAEFZY010005701.1:0-13220 GCA_903066815.1 Brachyrhaphis roseni | reverse complement strand
TATATATATATATATATATATATATATATAAAACCATTACCACATACATTTACACATATGTTTTCCATCCACCTAACTTTCCAAGAATACATTTAGATAAAGCAATATGTAGCTATATTCCACACCTCTTCAGGTCTTCAATGGGATTCCTCTCAAGACCAGGGTTTCTTTGTTGCTCGTGCATTTAACCTGCTACACTTTTTCCTTCTACTCAACTTTCTATTCAAGCATTCTGTGAAAAGCCAGATTCCTTAGCAGTATTGAAAGAGCTGTCAGTTCAGCAATATTCTTTATGACGATGCAGGTCATAATGCAAATAGAAATAGAAATTATTTTCCAACTGGTGTTATGTAATATTATTATTTTTCTAGAGTTTTTGGTTTTAATTAGCAGGAAGCCATGATTTTCAAAATAGCCAGAATTAAAGATGACAAATATATCACTCCACATGTAATGATTCTTTAGATTTTTCAAAATGAATGATTAAATAAAATTACTTTTCAATGATATTTTAATTCCTTGAACAGCAGCAGTAGCTCCTGTTCTTTATGAATGCATCAGGGGAAAGAATGTCATCAAGATAATACCTCTGGGATCTGCAGAGCTTTGTGATTTGCCGTCACAACTTTTGAAAGCCGCTGGATGTGTTCATGGAACAGCCTGCGTGCAACAAAAACAACACCATTTGAGACCAGCATGGCACATGTGGAGTTCACATATTACACATATCAGAAGATTACTTGGCACGGCAAGTGGAACAGCCACTCACTGGTCTCTGAGAATATCTCCATCCTGATTGGGGTAGAAGGCCAGTTTGAAGATGCGGTTCATAACGCTGCGCTCGATAGCCATCTGGGCATCCTGCAGCTGGTCCTCGCTTGCAAACTGCCAAATGGCATCACGGGCCATGGCACCGTACAAGTAGCGCAGAAAATCCTCCACTGCTGCAGTCTTGTCATCGGCTGCTGTGCACCCCTGGAAAGCTTGAGGCAAGCACAGGAACAACAACCAATGCTTGTGTGCCAAAACTTGCCTTGAAATGATGTGAAAAGTTACAGGAAATCACTTGAAAATAAACATCAATAAAGTAGGACTTTAGATTTAAAACATTTAATCAGTGCAATTTGTTTTAGAGTTGTGACTGACAAGTAATATAGAGAAAAGGCATTGTAAATTGTGTATAACATGTCAAAAAAAGTGTTAGAAAATACCCTGGTGAGATTGTCAGAATCTCTCCTCTGAAGGCTGGCAAGTCAATATGCTCAGCCTGGGTTTAGCTACATAGAAGATGGTAAAAAAAAAAAATACCTTTAATGAACTCGAGCATCTTTGTCTCCATATGTTCAAGGAGGAGGCGAACGCAGACGGTGGTGAAGTAGCGGTTTGCCACCTCCTTGTCTCTCAGCACCCTCTGCAGGAGCCTCTCCAAGTGGGCCTGAGATGTCTGCAGACCCTGGCGGCACCGGGTTAGATAGGCTATGTACGGAGCCCGCTTCCTGGAGAGAACAAAAATTACCGCTTAGTAGAATGTCCTACATGCTGGCTCTTCAAATAACACCCCCAAAAATATACAGAGTTTCTCTAAAGTATTCATATCTCTGACTATTATACGTTTTTGTCACATAACTATAAACATTAATATACTCCATTGGGATATTGTGAGATCCACAGACACAAAATAGTGCATAATTGTGAAAATGGAAGGAAAATTATACATGAAGTTCAATTATCTGATTAATGTGCTATTCCTTAATATTCAGTTCGTAACTCATTACTTTGTAGAACTGCAAATTTTTGCCCATTCCTCTGTTCTAGAAGCTCAAACTCAGTCAGATTGGAACACAATTGGAGCCAGTAGTTTCACAATTAGTGGAATGAACATTACCTGGGGGAAGTGAATGTGTCTCAATTCATTGTAGTAAAACAACTGAATCTGGAAGATCTTTTCACTGGTTAAGTTGAGTTCCTGGCTACTATTACAGCTTGAACAGCTTAGCAAGGCAGAAAGAAGTAAAAGTTCACCGTTCAGATGTGTAAACCTGACTGAGACCTATCCACACCCACTCTGTGCTGACATTGCAGTCAAAGCTGCATCTACTTAAAACTAGCTGAAAGGGGGTGAATATTTATATCACATGTTTTATGTTAAATATTCTTAGCAGTAATTTAAGTGTGTCCAGCAAAAAGGGGACTGGATGCATCATTTGCCACACTTCTCTCAGTTTTGTTTGATAAAAATGTGAAAACCACGCATTACTTCCATTCTTATTGCCAAATTATGCATCACTATGTGCTGTTTTATCTCACAAAATCTTGATAAAGCACCCTGCATTTTGTAGTAACATGATAAACTTCAAGGGACTGAACAAAAACCAACAAAATATTAATTACAGACCGACGTGAGTTGAATGGCCCGATCTCTAAAGGAGTTCTGAGTTACCTGTAATCTTCCGCGATGGCGGCAAGCAGCTTCCTGCAGGTGCGTGCATCGAAACGGCTGACGCAGCGTGTGGTCTCCTGGATCTGGGCCATCTGGTTCTTATCCTGAAGGTTGATGGCCTCCGCCAGCTGGACCTTCAGGAAGCAGACAATCTCATTGTCTGAGAGAAACGGGACGATAGAGAAAGGATTGATAAAACAACCTGCTAAGAAAGGATCGGCATTCTTCCAACTTCAAGAGACATTAAGTTTATTTAAACTAAACTAAACCACTCAGCAACACCTGTATCCTTAAACAGGCAAATGGTGGTAATTCTGCAGATGTGAAGTCGTTGGTTCATTGAAAGGAAACCTAACACCGCATGTAGTAAGAATTTCTAGATTCAAACAACATATACAAAGACCTGGGTAACCATTTGCCATTTTGTCCAAATTTAACTTCATATTATCTGCTGAATAAAGAACTGAAAGGTTCCTTTTTGCAAAGCTTCATGCTTTTGCAAGCACCAGAGACATTATATGTCGACGCATGAGATATGGTTTAATACACTGCAGGAAAATTTTCTTTAAAGCTTGTCCCAAGCTTTCACAGTAAGGTCAGAGTCTGGAGGTTGTGCAAACTTGCTATTTTGCTAAAGGACACTTTGAGCAACAGGGATGTTTGCCAAAATGTTAGGCTTACACTTAGTTTCTAACGGACATTAGGAACAAAGATATATATGCTTTTAGGAAGTTGTAAAACTTATTCTGCACTGTTGTGCTCAAACTAGTAGCAGTCAATCATCAGTAAACAGCTCTATCACCATTTTTGGAAGAAATACATGCCAAATAATAGTGCACTCCTTTCCTGTTCCAGTGCAGAAAATTATTGGCTGCTCAGCCAGTGCTGCAAAAGGGAAAATAAAACCAAAACGTGTCGATGAAAACAGAAAATTAAATGTAAACATAACGATTAGTTTGAGGCTGATCGAAGAAGGCCTATGGTTACTTGTGAGTACTGTCACAATAAAATGAGGCTTATGTGAATCCAAACTATTGGGAAGTAGTTACTGTAAAGTCTGGTGTTGGTTTGGGTATCATAACAGGAGGTTTCCTCCCATACAATATGCTGTCAGGTCAATTAATTGCACACAGGGGACCGTGGATCAGTTTGAAAACATCAAAGTAACTGAAATGACTACGATGTTTTAAACTCAAGAGTAAGTCAAACACCAACAAGTGAGCAGCACCTTGGGTCCAGTCCAAGAGGACATACATTAAAGAGCTGTCAGACCAATCTATAAACCTTAACCCAGTAGAAAACTTGTAGGGTGAATCAAACATGCCCAAAAATTAGCAGGAACGGTAAAATGGAATACAATCCCCCTGGGATACATGTGCAGTTTTTACAAACAGTTGTTAAACAGTCAAATATCAATTCAGTGACTCACAGAAAAGTCACATTTTCAAGATTTTTTCAGGTTCATGCAGTTTATATTGAAGTCTACAAACAACCATATATTTATTTGTGTAAACTCTGAACATGTTTTGCTTTGGAACAGAAAGTGTATTGTTGCCAGTGCATTTCTATCTACAGAAAAATCAAGTATTTTGTATCACATTTGTATTTTAAAATGATTTCAAATCAGTATGTGCTTTTATTATCCATTTGTGACACATAATGAGGTGTGAATCGCTGCATTGGACTAAATCACTCCCACCTTCAGGATCCATGTGATCAGGCAGTCCGTTACGCGTTGTTGTTGGCGCCATGATGGGGAGAGCTACAGAGTCTGCAGAGCACAAAGCCAACCTCAACTTCTTCTTTGCATCGCTGCAGGAAAAGGTCCAATCAAATGTCAGAAAAGGCGAATTGAGTAACTGTAAAGTTGTTGTTTTTTTTTCAAAGCACCATTTTGAATGTCTCACCTGAAAGAGAATTTGGAATCGTGCTGCTGTGCCGTCTGGCTGGCTGAGTCTGGCAGATCATCTGCAGAAATGTTTTGCAGAGCATCTTCTCTGGGAGGGTCATTCACATTATCCTCCACACACAGTTCTGAAATATACACCATTAAAGTCAATTACTGTATCTAAAGCCATCATGTGCCTTGAACACACGTATCGGTTTTCTCTTCTGACCTCCTGATCCATCATAAGAGGCTCCCCCGGTGGCTCCGTCACTTGGGCTGGTCCTCTTGATGTTCCTGTACTTGTCCAGGATGTCCTCTGCTGCCTGGACTTGAGTGTTCTGTCTTGGCACTGGGTCATCTGACAAACCGTACAGCAACAATCAAGCAGCATGAAAACAAAACCCGTCATGGAGGAAGAGTTTCAGACATACAAGGATTTTTTTTTTTTAAACTAAAAAAGCAACAAAAAAAGAATCCAGAACTGACCTTGTGGGACACGCTCCTGTGCAGCATCTTCCTTCTCATGTTTGTCCTTCTTCCTGAATGCCGTCATCGGTGCTGTGGAGGAGAGACGTGTGAAGAGTGACAACACCGTTACCTCCCCACAGGCTGATTAGCCATCACCAGTTCATAACCACTTTGGTAAAATTTTATTTTATGGGATGTTTTGAGATGAAAATTCTCACCGAGTTCCACTCAGAGATTAACATACACCCATAACCAGAATGAGTGATAAATTTACTGATGCATTTTAACTGTTCTTTTAGGCAAAATTCAACCAACATAAATAGGTGTCAACAATGTATTGGAAATAACAGTGCTATAAGTATATATGTTATTTTTTTAACATATTGGTATCGGTCTGATAAATAAAACTGGGCTGATATTAACAACTGATATTTATTTCCATCTTGTTATTCGTTTCTCCAGAGGGAGGGAGAATGTTGACAATGTGGTATTCGTTTGGTCTTGTGACATGATAGTGATGCACTGCTGGATTTTGTGGAATTTAACTGAAGCCGTAGTGAATTCAGGCCGATTTTTCTATGGTAAATATCGATTATTGGTTATAACAGCAATATTAATACTACATAGTAATAGTGGCCCAAATTTTCTAAATAATTGCATTCTCTTTGAAATGAAGAGCATTGAGCTAAAATTATGTCAAGACTTTATTGATAGCTATAAAAGAGTGGTCACTCTGAGACAGGAAAAGGTGTGTATATATATATATATACCTACATACATATATATATAGGTGTATATATGTAAAATGTCAACTCTTTCTTGTTGTAGCGTAAAACTGCCCTGAACATGCAGGCATCCAGCCTCTCCATATGGCATGCCTGAAATTCCAGAGATAGGACATGTGGGGGGGGAAAAACATTTTCTTTCATCCTTTCAGAAAAAGGAACATTAAAAATAAATAGCTAAAACTATCCCATTCATTCCAGTGGTGAGCATATGTAAACTCTGAGCAAAACTGTAGCAACTGCATTTTTTTTTTTTTTTAAATGTGACCAAAATAAAATATAAAGCCAAAAAAATATATGGGCATCTAGAATTAGACCTTTGGCATTTAGCAGAATTCCACAAAGGTCCACCATGATTCATAAACTGTGAATAAAAAGCAAAAACTCCTACTGATGTCCATCCTATTAAAAGTGGTGTCAAATGGTCAAGCAAGAGTTACAAAGGCCTCCTCTGAGGCAACAAAAAGAAAACATGCTTTTAACCGTACGATGAATGACACTAGCATAAAAACAGAAGAGGGGGTGGATAAAACCGGATGCACAGAGGAGGAGCGTGACTGCGTGAACTCAGCCTACACCACGTCACATCACAGCTCTACAGCTCTAAGGTGACATCTACAAAGCAGCGTAGCGCGCAGCCGTCGGCTTCAGCGCTAACAGCTAGCACGGTGACGACAGCGTGGAAGCATTTACCTGGGACGTCACTCTCAGCCGTCCAATACAGCACTGCGAGGAACACAACAGAAAAGGTTGGCCTTTCAAGCACACTCTGCCACTCTGCAGGGACTACAGACTGAGCCTCACCATGTAGGGCATATGACACACACAAAAAAAAAAAAAAAACGCTGCGGTGGTTTGGAGACAGGCTTGCTGTAGGCTTCACAATTCCTTTTTCTATAATTAAATAATATAATTCTAAAGAGTATTAAGCAGGATTTTTTTTGCAGACAGAAGTTTGAGAAATGGTTATAGATTAGAACAGCAGCAAGCGATGTATCATCTATCGGTGCTGACAACAGAGAGGGTCTATCTAATGACCATTAGCTGCTGGCTGACAGCACTGCTGGGAGGGCTACAACCACACCATCTATACAGTTAAAGCTCCTCTGGAGACTGATCAGCTTTGAAAAGTCTATATAAATCTGCAGCTGAGAGACCTGTGAGGAAAACAACCGGACTGTCTCAGCGGTAACTTCAAACAACATGAAACATTATTTTCCAAATGGAATTCTATCAGCAATTGAGCAGAGATCACACATAATCATTCTCTTCCCCATGTTATAAATTGGTTTTGCTTTGCTCTTTAAAGTGTGATTTTTCCTGTCAGTAGTTCTTTGGAGAATCTTTCTACCAAGCCCACCTCCCCAAAAAAAACAACAACAAACAAGTGAAAGTCATAAAAATACTTTTAAAATGACTAATTTAATTTTTAATTTTAGAAAAAACAAAAAAATGAATGAAGACAATGCATTTATTTCCTTACCTTTGGGAATGGCTGACACAAAACGTTTCTTCCACCAGGGTCTGTTGCGATCAGATTTCTCATCGTCGCTGTCTTTTCTGTCTTCCACCTTTGAACAGAAGTTTAGACATTAAAATGAGGAAAGAGTGTATTTAAAGGGCTACATGTGTGATATGTGACACCTTCTCCTTTATACATGTGGGCAATAACTCCAATTGCCCCAAAAAACTAAGGTTTTAAAATAGCTTCTTTAGTGTTTCACCTTAATAAGATCACTTCTTTCAGAGGAAGATGTTTTTGTTTCTACTTTCTCCCTGACCAATTGCATTAAATCCCATTAAAATATATAAATGCAAACATTTTGGTTTACTTTTAACAAAAAGAACCACATTTACAGGTTCAACTTAAATATTTTGAATATGTGAAAGTGTTTTATTTTTTATCAATAATTTCAAAAAATAAAACTCATACAATTATTGCACATAAAGTGAAATAATACAAGGCTTTATTTCATGTAATTTTGACAATAAAAAGTCATCTATGAAGATGGTGATTTTATTTTCCAACAGAACTTGGCTTGACTTAAACAGTTCAACGAGAGCATGAATAAATATTGTTTTCGTTATTCAACTGATTGGAATCAGCCCAGCAGCTCAGTTGCACTGTCAGTGCAATTAGTATACTGAATTAACCCATTTAATATTGGGTGTACTATTTTAGGTATTGTATATTTAGAACATTTAAAGACAACAAGTGTCAATATCTAAAAAAAGAAATGTCTGCTTTATGAGCATTAAAAAAGATTATGACAGTCGCTAATCGAAGGTGTAAATAAAACAGAACTCAACCGTAGAACTTGTTACCTCTCCTTTCAGGGAGTCCTTGCTTGGCGACGAGGAAGGTCCGGCGGTGAAAGCCCCGGGAGGGTCACGCTCTTCAACTGCCACCCGCCTGTTAAGACCGGGGTCGCTAGTGGGCCGGCGGCCTGGGCACATGATGTCAGAACTGCGACTGCGGACCAGTCTGTCGGGGAAGGAATGGCGCTGCTTTGATTGCTCGAGCTCAGCCTGGGCCAAGCACTGAGCTGTGCAAATGGAGTGTCGTATGTCAGGGCCCATGGCACTTGCTTCAGGGATGGGAGGGTCAGGGGGAGGGTGAGTGGGCCTGGAGTAGTGCACCTTGGGCCGAACAATTGTCCCTGTGGAGGAGCCTAAAACAATAAGGAAGAAAAGGAGTGAGGAAATCCATAAAACCATAGCAATCTAGTAGCAATATGTAGCAGTGTTCAGTAAATTATTTCTATTTTCAAAGTAACTGACCAGTTTTCTAAAACTTTCTACAGATCTGTATTATGTTTGACTAAAAAGTCCAAACATATTTATGAAATGGTACTTCTTCTCTGTATCAAACCATTTTATGTTTCTAGAGAGACCATTTGAAACCTAATCAGCAGAAAAAAACTCTGTGTGTGTGTGTGTGGGGGAGAGAGCTAAAGAGAGATGTTGGTGGGAGATGAGCCCTAGGTGGAGGTAGGCCACCTGTTCCAAGGGTAGACTCTCTCCTGAAAAGCTTCCAATGGCAGCCTTGTGCCATAAGCACAGTGGGACAAGGGGACAGTGCCAAAGAGCCTGGGGTGAGGTCTCTCAACCTGTCATCCCCTCACCTTGCCTTAGAGACACAGACACTGCCGTTCCTCTCGAACATTTTCCTGCTCCACCAAATAAAATGCAAAAAAAACAACAACAAAAAAAACTGACAGAAGCTAAAACTGAATATTTTATAACACTAAATTAGCTGAAAAAATGGGCCTTTATTATTTATTATAGGTCATAATGAATGATTTTAGTTTTACATGACTCAAGCATGACCCATGTCTAGCTCTGAAGGCCCACAAAACATTGTGAAATTGAAAATTACCTTCACCAGAGGAGAGTGGATCAAACATGGCGAGCAAAGAATCTGCTTGTGAAGGTGGAGATGTCAGATGGTGGGCTCCTGCAGACGCATGAAAACAACAAAGCAATTAACAATGTTCCTAAACATGAATTTATTTAAACTGTAGTGATGATGCACAGGGTTATCCATGAGGCTAGGGGTAACGTAATGGTCAAACTGGATGGGAGAAAAAGAATTTGCGTAAAAATTCAAATTAGATATCCAATCAATTTATTTATACTCTATAAATTTTAGCCAATTATGTTATAAAGCCGGAATGAACAGCAGATTTATCTCCATAGAAAAATCAGTCGAAAAACCAACTTTCTAACTAACTGTTCATCATAGTGGGCAGATTTTAGTTATCTTTGGTCAGTAGCAACCTCCACACTGAAGAGTGTTACTGTTATTGTGACTCCTTAGGGCTTAGAATCAGAATCTGATTAGATTTAGGGGTCACCAATCATCAATCATCTGTAAGGGTAGATCAAGCTGAAAATCTATTTACTGCAGCCACTTACTCTTTTTCTCCATGCATCTCTTATTACATTCTTAAAAAAAAAAAAAAAAAAGCATTTTGCTGACTCAAGACCAGAACTCCAAACTCTTATACATATGTAAATATTTTCATTCCTGATTACCATCCACTTTCATTTTTAATAGAATGCAATAATAGAAATATCAGAACAATTTAATACAATATAAGAATAAGCTCCGAAAAAAATGAACATAGGGAGAAAAGCAGTCGTTTAGTTGTGTGGAAAGAATGGAAGTGGTAGCAGCTTCAGTAAAAAGGATCCAGTTAATGTGGATTAGACCATGTAAACAGCAGAGAAAAAATAATTAAAAATCTCCTACCATGACCCGACTCCTCGCCATCAGGACTGGTCACGGAGTCCTTCCCGCCAAAATCTGAGCTACACTCTGACCGCAGGTCCTCGATCTTGTTTGGGATGTCTTCTGAGGTCGCACTGATACCTGTAGTGAACATGCACAAAGTGCACAGTTCTTTTTGAGGTCAAAAGCAAATTCAATATCACCTCTGCAGATAGATGTTTTAACTTGGCACCAGTCAAAAAAAAAGAAAAGAAAAGTGCATGTGCAACGATTTTTAAAACAAAAGAGGATATTTTTGTCTTTAGACTTTGCTGTATTGTCTCTCAGGTGGGAACCCAGTGGGAACTTTAAATTGGTAGCGTAAGCTCCCATGGGTTAAGGGAAAGACACGGGTAAGAATGATCATCAGAAGTGGACTATCCATCGGCAGCATCCTGTGGGACTTTCCTCCCGTGAGCTGAGCCAGGAATGTCACCGCTGGCTTCTTAATCTAGAATACTACATGTACTTCCAAACTGCACGTTCCACCTGAGCCCACGGACGAAACGACCAGCATTAACCCCTGTGTCACTCAGAAAAAGTCACACACCAATGCAACTAAGCAGGTTAACTACCCTCCCAGCAACATGACCGCTCTAAAACAAAGAGCCTGGGAAAGAGAGGTCTTCTGTTTCTACCCAACACACCAAAACAGTTCGATTAATATCTTTCCAAAGGAAAAAAAAAAAAAAGGCTAAAGAGTCAAACACTGAAAGAGGACTCAAAGTTTTTAGGACAAAGAAACAAACAAAGCAGTCTTTGTTTTGATTGTTTTTATTACATATATAGGTACCTGAGACAACGCTGAGGCCTGGTGTGCTGGGTCTCGAGCTGACTTCTCTGACCTCTGTGTCATCGGAGGTGCTGCCAACGCCAGAGCAGCTCTCCAGCTCCTGCAGGCGCTCCTCCTGCTTCAGGTCTGGGGCTTCTGCAGACAAACCAAGAACAAAACTGTTTCATAAAAAGATTTCATTTTTATTTATTTTTCTCATGGTTAGTATTCCAAAAAAATGTAAAAAAAAAATATATATATATATATATATATATATATATATATTGCCTAATGCTGGGCAATAAATCGATTTTCTCGATTAATCAAATTTTGGTTTGGAAGATTAAATTTTTGGGAAATCAGGAATTTTTCTCATTAAAACAACTTTTTTCTCAACTTTAAAACTTTCTAATAAAATTGCATCTTTATTCTGCTAATATTATAACTACTGTCATTATTAAACAAAAATGTTCATAGCTTGGTCCTAAAACTCTGTCATATAACTCACAGAAGGGATAATTGAAATTGAAATAAAATCAAACATTTTATCTTTAAGCCACATCACCCAGCCCTGTTATGCTCCTTCCCTCAGTGACTGAGCACTGCCAGTGAGCTGGCTGATAGAAAACTCTTGAACTTTTCCCTCACTTGCAATAAAGACAAATTCAACTCTTTATAAATAACTTACAAAAACCCTTAGAAACAACAAAACAACAACAAAAATCAGAATTTTCACAGAAACAACATAAATACTCAGATCCCACTGTAACTCATACATGGGCATTTTTAAAATCTTCCACTCACTTTGCTATGATTATCAGGGAAGCAAAAATGTACATATGAAAAACATAACACAGCCCACATCATTATTAGCTTTATAAGTGCCAATCTAAACAATAAAGCAACCCCATCCAATTTTTTTTGGTACCCTGTGGTACTGTTGGGGACGACCCAGAGGCTTTATTCTAGCAGCAGTGCTCGTTTGCATGCTCGTTAGTAATAATGCGTTGCTGAAGTGCTCTTTAGAGTGTAGTTTTCTGCTGCCTAGCCATGAAACAAGCGCTGTGCTCGAACTGAGCATGATTTCGCACCATTATCGAGCAGAACGGGGGCAACAAATGGAACAAAAAAAAGCAATCAAGACACTCATGCATGTCATTTTTGTTGCAGAGCACATATTGAAATACTGCACTGCTTTAATTAACACAGGCCCAAGCTTTTCAAAAAAACACTTAAGACTTTTAACAAAGCTCTCTATTGATTTCCACAAAGCACTCGTTTTCAAAAATGGGAAGTCAGACATGGCATCTCTAATTGATATCAGATAAGAACTTTAATGTGGTTCATAAGGATGCGAGGAAGTGGCGATGAGTGCTGATGTTGCAGAAGGAAATTCACAAACTTGGTCTCAAAGCAGCAGCTTGGCAAGTCTGTCCAGATAAAGAACTGACAGTCTATAGGATGACTGTAAACTGAGGACAGCTGCTGTCCTTGTGCTTCCTTTCCCGCTGCTGTCACAGGTGCAATCGCACCTGGTGGTCCCTCTAAGGAAACCCTTAGCTGCCTTTTACTGGCACAAGCAGAGCTGTCCTGAAAGACAGGCAAGTGTACAGAAATACGATGACAGATGTGCGCATACGTTCCTAGTGTGGAATGCGATGGAAAACACACCTGGTATTCCCCCCACTGTACTGAAGAAACATAAATGTGCACACATAAACACATGTGTTCAAATGCACATCTGAGGCTGTCATTTAGTTGCAGAACAATACATGACACTGGAGACAGTCCAGAATCAACCTTTCGTTCCCACCTGAGTCACTTGGAAGGACCTCTACGCTCCAGGCCTCGCTCGTGGTCTCTGACATGGTGGAGCCGTAGGGGTCCAGCAGAACCGAGCTGGAGCCAGGAAGGCACAGCAGGCTGCCGAGCATGTTCTCCGCTGCTGCCCCTGAGAGCACAAGACAAAGTGTTAACGTCCTGAATCACAGAGCAGCTACACTTTGTTCCAAATTATTATGCAAATGATATTTTCTCTGATTTTCTTAAATGGTCAGTGCAAATGATGGTCAGAATAATTTTCTAGTCATAAAATATTACAATATAAATAAATTTTTACTGAATAAAGCTCCCAATGAGAACAGTATTTTGCTTTTCAAAAATAAAAACTCAAAATGCAACGTTTCCAACTTATTATGCACAGCAGATTTTCTAAACATTTTATGGATTATAAAGAACTGCAAATGGTCATTCCTTGAATGTGCAGCATTAAGTGGTCACATGTACTAAAATCAAAAGCTATTTCAATCAAAAACATCTTAACAGACCAAGTTACATGTTAACATAGGACCTTCTTTAATATCACTGCACAGTTCTTACATCCATTGAACTTGTGAGTTTGTGGAAAGTTTCTGCTTGAATTTCTTTGCAGGATGTCAGAATACCTTCCCAGAGCTGCTGTTTTGATATGAACTGCATTCCACCCTCAGATCTTCTGCTTGAGGAAACTCTAAAGGTTCTTAATAGGGTTGAGGTCAGAGGAGGATGGTGACCACACCATGAGTTTCTCCCCTTTTATGCCCATAGCAGCCAAT
>CAEFZY010005700.1:0-95270 GCA_903066815.1 Brachyrhaphis roseni | reverse complement strand
CAAATGTGCTCAAGCTCTGCTGGGGTCACTACGGAGGGGCAGTGCTGACCGATTGTGACTTAAAAGTCAGGAGGCTTTTGAAACAGCTCATTTTCCAGATACCAACAAAACATTTAGTTATTGCCATAAAGCAGTTGGGTGTCATTTATAGTGCTTGGACTATTTCTTGAAGCACTAAAGACCCAAATGGAAATACAAAAATGTGAAAAAAAAAAAAGCAATGTTGCATAAAAAGCCCTCTTTAAATAATAAAACTGCTAAAGAGAGATGTTTACCCAGTCGTGATGTCTGTTTCCTCTTGATCTCTGACAGTTTGGGGATGGGATAAGGACCATAGCACTGAGTGAAGATTGCAGACAGCTGCTGGCTAATCACTTCATTCTGGCGACACATAAGCAGATTTGCAAAAGAGGTTAGCCCGCCGCACAGTGAGGCGACTTTAACTTATACACCTCTCTCTATGTTTGAGCAGACTGTTCATTAAGCCTCATGGTCACAGTTACATAACATCTTTGGAAAGAATGAGATGAATATCAGACCTATTTCTAACACCCACATTACTGTAATGAAAAACAGAGTGACACCTCGGGTAAATGCAAGCGCTTGAGAAAGAAGAGCACTGGAAAAACCGCACAGCCTTTTTACGGTTTTTCCAGTACGTGCAGCACCAAAACCAATGCTGCACGTACCAATACACAAATTTCCACTTCGGCATTAGGATTTGTGTTTTTATATGGTTGTGTGTGTGGAACGGTCAGCCACACTACAGAGCCTACATGCATAGACAGTCTGCTCATGCTCATTGAAGACAGCAACAACCATTTATTAACAGGCAAATACTCCAACAACCACAAGCTCAGACAAAAAGGACAGAGCGTTTTGCGAAAGTATTGAGAGCCATTGAACTTTTACACATTTTGCCATATTACAATCAGAAAATACAATTTACAATAGATTGTGTTTCATATGAACACAAAGATGCAACGCATGCAAAGATGACTACTTTTTATTTAGCACTACTCTTCTTCCCACCACCTCCAACCATCTTTACTGTAGCTGCTTAAGAAGAGCGTCCCCAAAGGACGATGTTGCCACCACCTTTCATTGGGTGAAAGGCCAGGTGAACCCTGGACAGTCCAGCACAGGGCAACATAGAGACAAATATCCTTGCACACTCATACCGAAAGACAATTTGGAGTGTCTCCTATTAATATAACAGTCATTTTTTTTGGACTATTAATTGGAGAAAGACCCCAGGTTGGAATATTAACCCAGGATCTTCTTGCTACAAGGCAACAGTGCTCCTAACTGCGCCACTGTGCAGGATTTTCACAAAATAACTTTAGATAATTGATATTTGACAGGCCAGACAAAGTAAAGCTTTGAGAAGTGAATTAATATAAACTTACATGAGAGAAGAAGCATCTCAAAATTCAGAAAACAGTGCTGACACATTCAAATAAAAACAACATCATATGGAGAAAAAATAATGGCCATTGGATAACCATGAAACCTAAGGAATTCTGGAAATCAACAACTTTTGAAGTACCTTGCTGGCCCTGAGGATCTGGAACATCAGAGGCAGGCCATGTGTGATGAGCTCCTCTGTGTACTCCTCTTCCTCAATGCAGCTGAACTCTTTCAAAAGACCCTGGATCAGAGGTCGGCGGTGCTGCTGGAAACATGTACGCAGAGACTCGACCCAAGTGTGTAATGTCCATGGGACGCCTGAGAACCAGTTCAGAAACCATGAACCAATGAAACCAAAGGTGCTGTATATGTTGCATACTGCACAAAAAAAAAAAATTGTAAGAACAGAAACCTACCAAGGCTCCGAATATCTATGGTGATGTCGACGTGCCCATGCTCGGCACTGTGGTACATGGCTTCTTTTAGAGCTTTAAGTTTGGCCTTTCCACTTCGGATGAGGTCAACCTGAGACGAACTTCTGCTTTCTAACTCTGAACCTTCAGCCAGAATCTCTTCCAAAGACAATACATCACCTTTTCCTTTATCCGTGTGAGACAACAACCTACGAAACACATTTCTGCAAGCAAAAAAAAAACAAAAAAACACAAAAACTGAAATTATATTTGACTGGTTGACACACACTTCAAGACTTGATGAACTGCGTTAGGGAGGATTTTTTTTTACCTGCTCTGTTTATATTACCAACAATGCAAGAAGATAAAATGAATGCTTTTAAAAGTGCACTATAGTCACTGACCACCAAAATAAAACTCTTTGAAGAGGGATGACAACAAAATCAATGCAAATTCATATATAAAAAACTCAAATCATATCACGAAATAAGTGGTTTGACTTATTGGAATATGCTATCTTTATTCTGTGCATAATCCAGTTTGCATTCTGAATAAAGTATGAACTGAGCAAAGCCAGTGTATTGCTGTCTGCTGACTGAACATGGATAAGTGTCGGCTACCTGTGCCCGTGAGCTGCAGCCAGGCTGTAGGAGTTCATGTCACCCTGCGGCGCAGTAGAAATCCCGTTACGGTACATGGTTCCCACCATGGGGTCGGCACCGCGCTCCAGCAGCAAGCTCACCAGCTCAAAGTTACCTGCACATGAACAACCACCAATTGAGTTACAGCACACACAACATTTTACAAGAAAGAGAAAAAGAAAGTCATTATTTTTCTTCCTGCCTCTAGATCACATTATCCTCTAACGAGGGAGCTCTGCCAGTGAGCACACTGACAGTCAGGTGTTGTGTTGGGCTGCATGTAGTCGGCCTCCTGCTGTTGTCAGCATGAGGCCGTGCATCTGGACATGAGTTTGAGAGAGAGTCTGTGTGCTTGTACCTGCAGCGGCTGCCAGCTGCAGTGGGGTCTCTGTGTAGTTCTCCATCCCGTCCTGCAGGGAGCCCTCCACGTTAGCTTTGGCATCCAGCAGTAGCTGCAGGCGGACACGCACACACATGAAAATGATAGGAATGCAAAACAAACACAAAAAAAATAGATTGGGTGGCAGGAATCAGACGGTTACTTTTCCAGAGTTTGACTTTTTTACACTTTAAATGTATTTTATAAAAAATTTTATGAGCCAAACCAACTCAAAGTAGTGTGTAGCTGAAGAGTGGAAGGAGTCAAATAAATAAGTTTAACTTTTTTTCTTTTTTTGACGTAAAAATCTGAAAAGTGCATTTGTTCTTACCGTTCATAAATCAATGCAGAACCACTTGCAATCACTGAGGAAAGTCTTTTTGGAGTATGTCTCTACCAGGTTTAGAAATCCGGACGCTGAACTATTTATTGACTCTTGTTTGCAGAGTAGCTAAAGCCCATTAATATTGGATGGACAGCATCAAATACCAAATCCTGCCACAAATTCAAAATTACATTTAGGTCTGAACTTTGACTTGTCTATGCACTGTATGCTTTGTGCTAAAACCAATCCCATTCTAGCTCTTACTGTATGTTTAGGGTCACCGTTTGGTTGAATATCTGTCTCAAGTATTTAGCAGTTTATAACAGGTTACCTCCTATATTGTTAGCTCCATCCATCTTCCCAGAAATCTCAACATATCTTATGACTGTCCCATTTCAAAAAAAGTCCAGTTTTGTGGAATACACAACAAAGCGATATCCTGTAAAATGATTTTCTCACCTGAGCTATGGGTTTCTGCAGCTCCTCTAGAGTTACCTGCAGCCTTGGTCTTTCTTATGCTCTCAGAGGCTTTTACAGAACAGTTTATTTATATGGTACTGTGATTATCAGACTCTTCTGCTTTTTTAAATTTCCTGAGTTGCTGCAGAATGAGTGAAGACCAATCACTCTTAACTGTCTGTGTTCTTATAAACTAAGCCTCGAAAATGGATTACAATGTAAAAAGACGGGGGTTTTCAGCTCCTGAAACACAGGCTGGCATTTTTTACACCGGTTGAAAAAAATTGACATTTACAAATAAATATATATTTACATTTGGGAACTAAAACTCTGAAAGTTTCAGTTTATAAGGAAAATGTAAAAGTATTTATGGAAAATGTAAGGCATTTAAATAACCATCTTATAAAACTGAACCTTCAATTTTTTTCTATCTAATTGTACACTCCAGAACTTTACTAAGAAATAACACTTCAGATTTTATTGTTTTCTTTATTTCATGCACTCGAACATCAAATTATACATGCCTGGAATAATTTCCATTACAAATTAATGATGCCTTAAGCCAACTGACAGTCTACTTAGGGCAAAGTAAATTAGTTAAACAAGTTCAATACTAATTAGGCTACTGAGTTCCCACTTTCCATTTCCTAAATACAGCCTGAAACCATTTGTGTAAAAGTTCAAACTTGCAGCAGGAAGTTCTGGATTCAAGTGACTCTGTAAATGTCCTTTTTTAAATTTTAAAAGGCTTTCGGTTTTAAATTACACAGACAGTACTTGGATATTTGAATATTGAACATTTTGAGAGGATTTGATGGTAGAAACGACAGTGATGACCAATCAGATGCTGAAGCACAACAAACGGTCCACGATGAAAGAGTCGCAGATGAATGTGTCACTACCTGCACCACAGGCACATTTCCATGTAACACAGCGAAAGTGAGGGGCGTCGCCTGCCGTGTTTCGGGAAAGACTGAGGGGTGCTTGTGCACTGTGTTTGGCACCTGGGGAAGGGACACAAGGAGGGTTGGATGGACAGGCAGAAGGGGTTAGGGGTTGGACGGGGATGGGGAGGCATGGAGGGGAGAGAGATACGGAGCCATTAAAACTACTTCATGGACAACAGGACACAAGACAAGCAGTGGCAGGGAGGACAGAGGGGAGACAGGAAGCTTTACAGGAGAAACACGAGCAATTAAGCAGAAACCCTGAGGCTGTAGAGGACATTGTGCCCTTCATGTTCACTTTCTAATGAACACAATCGATTGATTTGTGACATTAGGCCTTGTTCAAATGGTTTCACTCTGATCTGCTATTAGTTTAGGTGATAGGTCTCTAGATTCATCTCTTTTGAAAGGCTTACCAAAGGAAAGCGTGGAAATTTCTGCGATTCCCACCATTATCAGCACCCCTGATGAACATGGGTAAAAAGTCTTGAACTAAGTTCATATACTAGGACAATCTCACACTAAAAAATCCTGAAAACTAAGACAATAAAACATTCCACCAAATCATAGTTTTGTGGGACAATGTTTTGGCATCGTAAAAAATTGCAACAAGAAGTGTTGAACTACAACACTTGATATAGTTGAACTTTTATATGAAGGCGGTCTAATTTTGTATCGTATTTCAGTTTAAAGTGAGAAAAAATACACATATAATAATATATTGGTCTCATTTAATACATGTTGCATTAGCTGGAAAAGACAACATTTTCTTTAACACGAATTACATAAAAAAAGGGGTACAGTTGTTTCATTTTAAATATGTCTTACTGCTGTTGTAAACAAAACAATAAGAGAAATGTCATGCTGTAGGATTCTTATCAAAATAATATGTACTATTTCTGAGAATTTTTTGTTTTTCCCTCTAATCATATGCTGTGTCCTTTTATCTTTTAATATCTATGTGAGGTAATACAAAATAAATAAACAGCAGTGCAACTGGTTGTTATCACAAAGAATGTGGCCCTTTAGTGGAGACAATCAATAGTGTCAGATTTTGTAAAGAGGATACTAAATGTATTTATTACAGTGAAAATTTACACATAATTTTATTTGTATGCTATGGATTTAATACTGATTTAATACATATATATATGTGTGTGTGTGGGGGTGGGGGTGTGTGTGTGTGTGTGTTCCACACCTTGAAATCTAGAAGGAACCAGGTTTGATTGGGAGTGTAATTGAAGAGTTTTCAAAAAGAGAATGAAAATTATTACAATGGAAATTTGTATGTTCCATTGTGTTGGGAAGAAAAGGACTCCCTGAATTTCTAACTGGAGGTTTTTCCCAAACTCTGTTTTATTAACCCTTGGCTAAACTAGTGGCACTTCCCAAAGTGCAATTTGTAAGTACACAATACCAACTGTCTTTCTCTTACTTACATTATTCCTGATAATAATTCATTCTTTTGTCTGTTCAGAAAGCAATTATCCACACAATTACACTGTATAAGTTCAATCAATTAACTCTCAAGCTGTAGTTACCTCATGCTCAGACATAACAATAATCATTAACTTTTACACATCCTCAGAAGATTGATACATATAAGATTTCATTAAGAGAGCAGTTATTGCTGTGTGGTCGGCCTAGTTACACAAGTCAGTGAGATTGCTTCATTGTTTTGATGTTACTGTATTACCCACATCACTGTTTGACCAGAAGTGTCTATTGGAACTGATGGCAAGAGCACAAAAACCCATGAGGGATGTGGGACAGCAAACTGGGGCAGTCAGCTTCAAAAGACAGGCACAGCAGGAAGTTTAATACATTTTCGGTCTTTAATTACCAGCTTTATGACTATGCTTAATAGCTTGTACTTATTTGTACCTTTCCAAGCAATTGGGGATGTAAGCATTGATATGGCGCTATTCAGATTGGCTATTAGTCTTCCCAGTGTCACTGATCCCTAATCATTAGTAGGGGTCCGTTTTAGATCGACTTAAGTCTATTAGAAATTCACAGTAAATTCCAGTCTATTTGAATAAACTGTTAGTAAATTACACTAGCTTTGATCTGCTGTTAGAGATAAAACATAAATGGATGAAATTTATAAGTTGTATTAAATGCAACTGGCTGCAAACCAAGTCTGGCAAATGGACTGTAAAAATGCTGCAAAGAATCATAAGGCTTTAAACGGATGAACAAGTCAAACGACTTTACCTAGAATCTCTGATCACTCTGACAAATTTGCATTTCTTTTACTAATGCAGATTATCCTTTTCTACCCTGACAGAGAGAAAAAAATATGACTCCACAGTCAGCCTCACAGTCTCAGTCCCCACTCTTAATGCTCACAACAGGTTTCATTGACCGTTTGAGTGAAGTTGTGATTCATGAAACACGACAAATGGGAAAGAACATGAGGCGATGAGGCACAGCATGTTTAGTTTTCTCCTAATTTAACACCACATTATTATTATTATTATTAGTAGTAGTATTAGTAGTAGCAGTAATAGTAGTAGTAATAGTAGTAATAGTAGTAGTAGTAGTGGTGGTGGTAGTAGTATAAATTACATAATTCTCTTTCAGCTATGAAAAGAATACAATTCTTCACAGGTCTTTTCTTGACATTTTCTTGGCTAAGTCAATAAACGTAACACATTAAGCTAAGGATTTCGCACTTGAAAATCATGTCAGGGTTCCAGACAAAGCGTTTCTAAGTCGTCAGTATCAGAGTGTCTGTGATTTTTATATTGGTCCAATAGCACAGGTGAACGATCTGGATGGGCAGTATTTAAAAATCCTTGACTATTTTGCTGTGTTTGACTTACAATGCTTGTAGGCCACCCTTACTATTATGTTTATTGGATAAATCTGAGCTTTCCTAGTAATTTATTTCTGTCATCCTTTACAAAGTGTTCACTTTATCAGCTGCTGCTACTCTGCCTGTTGGTGTGATATCTTGTGCTCTGCACTGTGTGTCCCTGTGGAGGAGAGATGAGCAGAGAGCAGCTGAAACACCAGGCATTAAATTTTATGAAGCAAGAGCTTTGTGAGCCAGTCAGAGAAGTTTTTTTTTTTTTCTTATTTTGTCTGTCCTTGAATAAGTCAAACCATGGCGCATGATCTAAGTGAAATGAATGATGAGTTATATCAAATCTAAAAGTAAAACCATAATCAGACTAAGCATTATTCTCTGGAGGGGGGAGGGGCAGTAGGTTGGTTTTCAGGGATGCCTGCTCCCTTCCTGCCCCTACTCAATATTGTCTTCAATAAAATTAATTAACTGAACACAATTCATATTTTTGATGATATTGAAATTTACTGAGAGGCAGCCGTATCTGTTGCTGTCGAGAAACATCAATACTGCAGAGTCTGTCATTGCTGAGTGAGTTAGTGGGACCCAATCACAATGCTAATGTAGACAGTGTAACGCTGATGACATTTAGTGTTATTTTACTGCACTTTGAATTCAGTGAGTTTCCAAGCATAATTATTACAAAGACTTTATTAGCAGTCCCAAATCGTAAATGGCTTGGATCGGAACAAAAACATTCTGATTGAGACATGTAGGTGAGTCTTTTTTTTTTTTTTTAAGTTTTTTAAAGTGCTGACTTTAACTTGTAAAACCTGAATCATTGGGGGGTATTTTTTGAGGTAAGTTTTCAAGCACTTACCTCACTGTTAATGTCAGCTCCTGCATCCAGCAGCATCTGTACCATGGCCTCGTCTCCACGAACGCAAGCATACATCAGCGGGGTCATCCCCTACACAAGCAAAGACACACAGGAAGACTACATGAGACATGATTCCTACAAATATTAAATTCTCCTGGTATATTTATCTGGGTAGATCAAACCGCGCTTCTAAAAAAAAAAAAAGCACATCGCCAAACTGTTGTCTGTCCTAAGTTTAAATCCTTAAAGCCTCCAGGCTCCTTGGTTGTTTTTTTTTTATTGATTTTTTACTTGCATCCACTCAATACCAAATGCATCAATATTTCCTCAGGGCCGTCTACAGTGGAAGTGCAGTCCCAGAGAACCTGGAGTTCAAGATTCTTGTTTTGAAAAGTTTAAGCCATTGACAGTGTGTTAAGTTTTCTCATGGAAACTCTGGAGTTTCACTCGCAGTATCCCCCAGATGATTTACTGCCCAGCAGGTCAGTAGTCATGATATAATGCAGAGTGGCTTGGCAGGAGAGCTGCAGGAAAAACAAGCCAGAAGAAGATTTAATACGTGCTGCTGCTTTTTTCTCACAGGGTGAGGCAGCCGCAGCTTACAAAGCCAACAAAACATGTCCTTCCACAGGCTGTGTGTGTGCATGTGTGTGCGTGTGCATTTGGGTGCAGATACACTAGGCTATGCATTATTAACTATGTTGACTGTGTCCCTAACCTGCTCATTCATGCTGTTGATTCCATCTGGCCCAAGCAGGTTGACGGCCTGCTTTACCAGGTCTGTGCGTCCACAGCTGAGCATACGGAAGCCCAAGTCCTGCAGGAATTTTGCCTCAGCAGAGGCAGCATCTAGTTTCCTTGAGGCACAGAAGCAATCATCCGTTCTGAAGGACAAAGCACACCCACACAGATTATTAGTGCAAGCTTAGGGGTATGACTACTGTCTCCTTAAATGTGACATTTTGCCCCAAGACACCCAATGACATTTCTTTTTCTTTTTTTTTACTTTTACCTGCAAAAAGAAAATTGGGAAATTACAATTGTATAAGAAGTGGTGATACTGCGGGTTATTTGCAACACACACTCTGAAGCCTGAAGGCAGGGACGCTTTTCTCTGCCCTACCGGAGCTGGCGTGGCTCACAGTCCACTCCGGGCAGAAGCAGCCTGGCAGCCTGCCGAACATCGTCGCTGTCCACCGAGAAGCTCCGCCTGTGCTCAGTGTGGACCACGGCCACTCGCACCCACTCCATGAGAGGCGGCAGCACAATAAACGGCCTGTAGGAGGAGATAGAAGCACATATTCTGAACATCACAGAATTACCGAACTTCAGTCAGACTGAGAACTATTTGTACCTCAGCTCTGACTAGGAAAATCTGCCTCACACAGAATTTTTGCATGAGATATGTTGCCCGGTTTAGTGGATGCTTGAGAAGAGGATGAACTCTGCAGAAACTGAAGATATGCTGGATATAAGCAAATATAACTCAGATGCCACCATACAACATCAATGTTTTGCAATTAAAAGAAACATGTATGTTGGATCCGATGTATACTTAATCCAGAAATATTAAAGCACAAGAGTGCCACAGACAGACCATCTCTCTATGGCACTGAAATACATCTTGAAACAATAACATTCATGGGAAGCCATCCATCACACATTATCATTTCTTTCCTTATCACTTTTATGGGGCTCTTTGCAAACATGATGCATGGAGTTGCTGTGTGTTAACATACATTATTTATGAGATCCCAGTGCCCGCTGAAGGTAAACTGAAGGCGCAGTGATATTTTCTTAAATATACAGTGGCACTCGCACAGGAGCGGGAGAAATCCATCACACGGTTCATCCAGACACAAGGGCTTTCGCTGAAAAGCTTGAGAGAGTGTGGCAGACATCTAAAGCCAGACTGCAGTACAGAAGAAAACCACAGTCTGGGCTGGATAAGGCAAAGACTTTGTGGCCCCAAAACCCAAATAACCCTCAGATTTATTCCAAATCATCTCGACCTTTTTGTTTTAAATAAACAGCCAAAATAAACGAATGTTGAACAAGGTCACCGGTGAATACAGGCTCATACTGTAAAGGCAGCAAGTGAAGGTGTAAAGTTTGTCTTAACAATGCATATAGTGGCTTTGATAAATAATAAAAAAACAGTTCTTAAATGCCAGTCGTAACAGAACATGTCCAATATTTGCTCTTGAGGGTTTGTTCTTCTAATGGGCATGATGCATTAACTATAAAAGTGAAGAAAATGACTATCTTCTTATTTTGGCTTCCTGCCTGCTTCTGAAAAGCTCTTGTGATGATTAACTGAAGAAGACGGAAACACATTCATATTCTTGTGCTGTTTTAGAGTTGAAGCCTGCCTGTGGTTGTAGTTTGGTCATGGCAGAGAAAGAGGTGAACGAAGCCAGTCAGTCCATGTCGGTCACACTTCCAAATGTTGAGCAGTTAAAGTTGGAACAAGATGAATGCATAAGACATTTCATTGCTGGCAAAGATGTCATGGGTTGTTCACAGTGCACGCAATTTCCAGTGAGCTTCATTAAGCTGGTGCACTACATACACCACGGCCAAATGTTAGCAATCGGGTAAAATTTAAAACCTCAACAGAGTTCACGCCTCCATCAAGTGTTTCTCAATAGCCAAGGTTGTAAACCATCTGTACCAAGCAAAGCAAAGAACAAGAGGCTGTTTTTTTTTTTTTTTCCAGGCTAGTCATTATCTGTTGTGTGTAACTATGGAAAAAAAAAAAAATTTGTTCAAGATAAAGTCTGAAACACCAATTCTGTTATTTTCTTTGCTTGGTTTATACATTTAAGAGTATGCAACTCATCACATCAGTGGTCATCTCAGTAGTTGTTGTTTTTCTTTCTTATAGATCTTCTTGACTAAATGGGGACACTTGGGTCCACTCCTTTGGGATTTATTGACTGGTATATTACTTCACTGTGAGTGAATTAATGCCTGAACTCAGGCATTAATTCACACTCAGCATTAAGCTGTCAGTAAAATTAGCTCCTCATCTCTGAGCTAATCAAGAGCAAGATAAGCTAAGAGCAGCAAACTCCTTTCATTTACGAACTTCAAAAGGAGTTTGACCTACAGCTATGTGACCTTACTGGTTTCACAGACTTTCTTAAAGCAGCCTCATCAAAAGGCAGGGGATGTACAAAGTAAAGTTTATGTTTATGTGCGGTGGGGGAGTTGAAGTATCTCTCAGTTTTGTTCACAAATGATGATGGGAGATGGAGAGAGACTGGTGCTTCGTCTGTGGTACTGGTGAGGACTGCCATGGTAGAGAAAGAGCCGGGGGGGGGGCATCCGAGGGCAGCTTGGAGTAGAACTACTGCTTCTCTGCATCAATAGGAGCCTCTTGAGTTGCCACAGGCATCTACTCAGGATGCCTCCTGGGTGTCTACTTGTGGAGGCTTTTTAGGCATGTCCAACTTGACAGAGACTCCTGGGAAGACCAAATATGCAGGTGGGACTTTAAATATGCATTTGTGTCCCTTTTTGTCATGGAACACTGTTGGATCTCCCAGAATGTGCTGAAGAGTGTGGTGGGGGAGAGGAATATCTGGGTTTTCTTCACAAAACTGACGCACCTTGTGACTCAATCTTGATTAAGAAAGAGCACATAAAGATGAACAAAACCAATGGACTAAATAATCTGAGGTCTTGCTTTCTAAGCTATAAGAAAATGTCTTGTGGAAACTTGTTTTATTCTCTAAAACCATGCTTCAGTACAACCGAAACAAAGGGTTGAATTCAATATTTGGGAAGGCAGTAAACCGAGTCAATCCACACATAGGCCGGACACATGGGACTCGCATTAGCTGATAAACCGCGCCATTGCAGGTGAAAAAGTCTGAATTCAAGCCCCAGAGGAGAAGTATTCAGGCTCAGCTGTCAGCTCTGTTTTTAACTGAAGGAAACCATCAGTGACCTTCAGCAGAGGTTCAGGAAACTATGTGTGTAAAGGGAACAAAAAGGAACACCTCATAAAATCAGCAAAAAAAATGTTTCATGTGTTCAAACTCTTAGATACATAAGAACTATTTTGTCCATTTCTCACATGAGGAATGAGGTGTGAATTAACACCAATGAAATCCTGACCTAATCCTGATGTCATTTAAACAAAAAACGACTCCCAAATGGTTCAGTTACTCCGACAAGCCTCATACTAACCCAGAATGCTCTCTCTTTTCTGTCCAGCACATTGACAGTGTACTTTTATAAAGCCTGGTTCCTGATCAAAGCCCTTGGTGTGCCATTTAAGAGTTAAGCTCAGAGGACCAGAAACGCAATAAAAAGACACGTCTGCAGAGGTGTACAATTGCAGCAGAATGATCTCTCCAGCTCTGATGGAGCTGAGCCTGTGATATGGGGTAAAAAGGACAGACAAGAGACTAAATTTTGGATATCTGCAGGGAATTTCAACCCTTCGTCACAGGTTTCATAAAGTGTTTCTTTATTGTTGATTCAGAGAACAGTAAAAAGGCAATATCTTTGACTTCTCCTAAGAGGATGGCAAGGTGAAAGTCTCGAAAGGAATAATCAATACCAGACACTTCTGCTTTTTCTTCTTCTTTTTTTTTTAGCTTGTTCTGTGATGCTGCTTTTAAGGATTTTTGCTTCATTAAAAACAAAACCATCTTTGACAACTTATATTTGAATCTTTGTGCCTATAAACCAGGTTTTTTAGCTGTCTTTTGCAGCCTGAAAACTAATCAATACTATATTATTTATGGTCTGAATTTAACAACATCACATATTTTGGGTTTGTTTATTTCTCCCTTTTAGATAATTGCCTTGGGACAATAGTTCCGAAGAATCTAACACTGGTTCATTTTAAAGCAATAGAAATCAAAGCAGACGTACCTGCATTTTAACAGCCTTATCAGAAAGCCTGTAGAGCAACAATGGTTTTAATTGCAGCATGTGCAATACAAACACATAAGTAGTATATACAATTCATTTGATGCAATGAATTACATCAAATGAATGTGATTCATTTGGAGTATTGAGCTTACATTTGCCAACAGCTTCCACAAAGGTAAGGTAATTCAAAATCAACTGCTTTGAAAAACTGTTCACTTGCAAATTTAAATGTATTTTATTAGGACTATATGTGGTAGACCAACACAAAGTCGAACATAATATGAATTATTCGAAAAAAGAAAAAAAAAATCGTGTTTTTCTTTTTTTAAAATATTTTAAAAATATGGTTTTATTTTGCTAGCCTGTCTTCAGAACCATGTTTTTGTGTGTAGCTCTAGCCTGTTCTTCTTTGCAAAACAGCACAAGTTCAGCCATACCGGATAAATTCTTACCACAGGATCTCCAATAGAATTGGACCTGGATAAAAGCATACAAATATGCTTTAATCTAAGTTTGATCAGCTCTATCAATACGTTTAGGATTAGAGACTTGCTAGAAGCTAAGACTGGGCCCCCCAACTTCAGTACACCATGGATGTACTGAAGTTGCATCCACCTCAGTATATCCACTGAAGTACTGAAGTGGATGTACTTTTATTTATTTATTTATTTATTTATTTTGTCGGTTTATTTTTTACTTTTGTCTAAAAATGTGCTTTAAATTTTGAAAATCCACCAGATTTTAGTAGGATTTTCAGTAAGTAAAACTGTATAAGCAGACACGGTTACTGCATGGATAGATACTCATTGCAACCATATTAGCACTTGAAAACAGACAGTCTGAATGTTTGCACGTTTTAATAAGACTTTGCCACTCTTTCAAAATGGAACATGTTTAAACAATTTGGAGTTGTGTTGTATTTTTTTATTAAAAGTATGTGCTACAATGTGTAGGTCTATCACATACTTTGCTAATAAAATAAATTTAAGTTTGTGGTTGCAATGCAATACTGTGGAAAGGTTTCAAAATCCAAATACTACACAAATACTCAATCTCTTTTTATCCCTTTATTTTCCTCTGTAACCTTTCTTTCAGTTTTGAAAAGAGTACCTGCATTTAATCAAGTTTGTGTCTCACCTCTCTATTTGTAAGGTAACCTTTGACGGCTCGACATTGGGGTTTTCCCACTCCATGTGAGGGCAGTGCATAAAGTAGCACAGTGTGTAGATGGCTTCAGGTGCCCAGTGAATCATGCAGCTCTTGTGGTGAAGCGGCGTCCCGTTGCTGTGATTCTTCACGTACAGCGGCTGAAGGTGGTGCATGGCTCTGGATACCAGGTCGCCTGTGCAACAACACAGGTAAACATGAGAGCAGTGAGAAAGGGATTTATGAGCACAATCATTAGATAAGACGGAGAAAATAGGCATTGTGAAACATGGCCTTTAAAAAGACATTACAGAATTTGTTAATTTCTCCTGACCTTCCAAGATTTCTCAGGGAAATTGAGTTTCCACGTTTCACAGTTTGGAAAAAGACAACATTCATCCTTTTATTTCTAATGTACAGAAGACATTTGGAGAACTATTATGGCCGACATAGCACCCCATAAAAGGAAAACATTTAAAGATAAACAGCGGTTATTCTAAGCTTAATCGCCTGCATAATCTGCAAAGCTTATATTCAACTTTAAAACTAACACTTGATGTTAAAAGCTCAGTTTAGCGCAGTTTTGTTACTACTAAATTCAAAATAGATACGTCGTTCTGCAGCAAGCGAAGTTCATCAGAAGGAGAGGAACGAATTAAAGGATTCTTTCACACACAGGCCATTCCTTTCATGAAAAAATGATGACTGTGGCACCTCAGTTATTGAATCTTATTGAATATGTCCTGCATTATTACAGCGTGAACTCAAATCCCATTTCACTGAATCCAGTCAGGTTGCTGTTGCTTCTCCTTCCTGTCCGGACCCAGAGCACGAGGAAATGTAATAACATTCTGAAGCCCAGACGGTAAATATATATTAGAAAAACACGTGCTGTGATGTATCACTCAGGACACTCTGTCACAAGGCAGAGTGTCCTGAGCGCCTTTACAAAGGAGCCTGGACAAAACAGTAATTTCAAAAGACAAAGCGGTTTGTTTAGCATTAAAATTGCACCCTTTATAGCATGCCAAGATTCCATTTAGCCTCGACAATGTGTGAGGCAAGTGTGAAAAGGATGCCTGAATGAGGGAGGCGCATTTATGCAATGAAGTCAATCTCTCAGCCGTCCTTTGGGAAGACTGCTGCTTTGCCGATAGAGGACCGTGCTGGATATCATCCAGTGATGCAGAGAGCTAAAGACACCGGAACAGAGACGGGCACTTCCCATGCAAAAAGTAAGCTCCTTGCTTCATCGCTGTCTTAATTTTACAGCGAGTAACGTAGCTCTGTGAGATCTGGTGACTCAGCTCCTTGTCATTCCTTATTTATGCCGGTCTGTGGAGTTTGTTTTACAGGTAAAGGAACTGGCACGGTTCAAAAATGTCAGGACGCTGTTATGACTTTAGTTCGATATAAAAATAAATAAATACAATGCATTGCAAAAATATTCTTTCATCCACACTTTATCCAGTTTTTGTCTAATACTTTTTTTTGTCATAGGTCAGTACAAATAAGCACATACATGAGAAGTGAAAGTTAAACAATCAAAGATTATTATTTTTTTAAAGATAGAAATATAAAGAGTGTCCGCGATTTGTATTGAACTCCATTTATTCTGATACCCCTAAATGAAATCTAGTGCAACAGCTGCCTGCAGAAGTCATCTACAGGTCAGGGATCAACAGTAAAGATGGGGATAGTTAGATAAGAGGCTTAATCCAGGGTCAGGGCTTAGATAATAGATTTGAACATTTCAATTAATGGAAAGAGTATGGCACAAGAGCAATTCTAACTAGAGATGGCCATTTATTAAACTGGCAGACCAGGAAAAGAGAGGGTCAGCCAAGCAGCCAGCTAAGAGCTTCAATGTAACTCTGAAGCAGCTATGGTGACGTAATCTGTACTAGAAGTAATCTGGCAAGATGAAAGATAAAGTTGAATGAATACTAATTGTAGCTAGCCATAATCCCCATCAATTGCTTTACTACCTTTTGAGGTAATAAAGCAAGTTGCCTGGTTATGAAAATTAACAAACTTATTGGTTTAATAAAAATAAATGAATACACTGAGCTTAACTGCTCAATTGGAAAGTTTTAGATTAAAACATATTCCAGTTTTAGTAAGTTCCAGTCAAGGTCCAGACTTAAACTGAGTGAATTTCTGGCAATTCATTAGTTAATGTTTCTGGATGTTTTGTGTCCAATTAATTTACAAAAAGAATGCAAAACATGCAAAAGTTACGATCATAAGCTAAGCGACTGGCAGCTGTACTTGAATAATGAATATGGGGTAATGACTGAGGGGGGAATAAAGCACCAATGCAGAGCACTTTTTTCAGAATTTGTTTTTCAAATCAAATTCATGAATTCATGCATTTGTTTGCCAAAGGAAAAGGGTTTGTGTTGGTCTATCACATAAAATACATAGAAGTTTGTTGTTTTAAAAAGAGAACGTGGAAACTTTAAAGGCGTGTGAATACTTTTGTTATAATTTGTACATATTATAGATCAACAATGTAAATCATCAATAGATTTTAAAAGCATGCATGTATCTCAAAGCCTCTAAAATGTTATTAATTCACCATGAGAAGAAGATGTGTAGTAGATCATGCAGCTGATTTCTTGATTCCAGTTGCCTTTTATTAGTGCCTTTTCAATACAGCAACAAAAAAAGATCCTCTAAAAGTAACATAAGACATTTTACAAATAATGGCTCCTTCAAGGTCAGAACTGCAAAGCTGCAGCCACACACACTCAAAAACGATGTCTTACTTTAGAGATTGATGGAAAGTGTTTAACACAAAGAGTGAATGATCTTTGGAAGTTTTCCTTAAAATGCGATGGAGCTAATAAGTTCCTTCCTCTGCAGTGAAATGAACAGATATTAACCAGGCTTTCTCTTTATGTTTTGATTAATGGTTTGTCCCTGCATTGTGCAGCTGCTGAAATGGTCACAGATTCTCTTTCAATTATTTGCCGCCATGCAGCCATGATTACGGCTAATGGGTGCCTGCGGCTGTCCCGCCTCAAGATGCAGAGCCATTCTTCCTGCTGCTTGTTTCTGTAAAAATGTTTTTTTTTTAATATTATTATTTAATTCTAACCTCAAAATAAACAGATTCTTTTGTGTGTGTTTACTGTTAAACATATCTGCTTTGTCTGTTTCCACTTCACATCAATTTAAAGATGTGTGGTAGGAGCAAGAATACAAACGTTCTTCCTGCCAGCAACAGGACTCACATCGCAGCATCCAGTTTTCATCATTCTTCAGCCAGGGGTCTCTGGTGTTTTTCTTTTTTCTCACTTTTACCACAGCCTTAAAGTTTTTAACACATATACAGTTGGGGTTAGGACGCAGGGGGGAGGGGTGGTGGTAATAGAGGCTTCACTTGTGAGAACAAAAATATCTGCAACGTTTACTCCAGGGATTGCTCCTCTGTTACCTGGTAATAATCTCTTTAAAAAACAGCATCTTTGTTCAGTGTTACAAAGACACTGAACAGTGGTGTAAATGTAATGGCCAATCACATCAATTTTGGTAACCTTTGCTGATTCTTTTCACTAAAATCAAAGTGCAATTTCATAATTACAGCTCAAACTCATCTTCTTGAAATAAGAAAAAGAAAACAGTTTCACATTTTTGAACCAGAGGGCCGAAATAGATAAAAAATGTTCATCTTCCTATCAGCCTCTGATGTTTTCCTTTACGTGTGGTTTAAGCATATTACTGCTTCCGCGGTGAAATTATCTTTTAAAAGCCTCTACTGAGAGAACTGATGGCCATTAGCAGCTCCTGGGGGAGATGCTAATAAAAAAAAAGTCTCCTTTTTTGTCCCTTCAGACCAGAAAAAAAAAGAAAAGTGAAAGCTGCTGGATTAGTCTACAGGAGACAGAGGAATCAATTTTAGCAAATGGCTAAAAACAAGCTGTGAATCAACATTCACTAAAAGATAATAATGTTAGGAATGTTAAGGAGCTTTATTAAGTGCTCAAAGCACACAGTAGCGATAGAGATAATGCATTAAATGTTTCAGGATAGAAACTCTGACAAATATATGGTATTAAAATTACATTGTTTTAAATTTACACATTTTACGACCACTTTTATTTCCCAGTTGTGTCTGTAAGAAAAAATGACTGAAGAATAAAAAAGTATTTTATTGTTATTCCCGCAACAACAAACAGGAAATCTATTCTATACCTTTTCTCTTGTCGACGGTGAATGAATTTGACCTGGATGTCCTCTAAACCATAAAGGGTCAAAATTATACATACAGGCTCAGAAGTATATTTACACTTTCTTACCCCTTTGACAGAAATTGCGATTTACAATAGCTGGTTTTCTGTTATAAACCCTGGTTCATGTTTCTCTTAAGCAATGCTCATTCATTTTAAACATGCTGATGTCCAAAAGCTGCCTTTATCTCTTCCAGGACAAGGAATAGATGTCAATAAAAAGCAGTTTTTATTGACATTGTCCTGTTAGAAAAACCAACTACAAGTTGAGGTAAGATTGAAGAATTTGGAGAAAACATTCAGAAGAGTCAACATCCCCAGATGTTGCAGTCCAACATCACCCTGAGCGCAGATCACAAAATGCTATATGAAGTTTCCAAAAACTCCTAAAATTTCATCACAGGACCTAAAACAGGTTTTTTTTACTTTTGGTGTGAGAATGCTTTGCACTCACATTGGAAAAAGACTGAACTAGTGAACAGTGTGACTTATAAATCCATCACAGTTTCTACTGTGTGTGAAAGGGTGTCTGAGGAAAATATGAAATCATCTACCTCAAATTTTCTAAATAAATATGAAGAATCTCAATATGAAAAATAATAATAATAATAATAAAAAACTTCAGTATCATCATATTTTATTAAACTTGTATGGACCTGTCACCTGTGTTGCGTATAGATTTTTATTAATGCGAAAATAAAAAAAAAAAAATCTGCCTTTGCTTATTCAGTTTGTGCAAATTAATTAATAATGTGAAACAATATCAGATGCAGTTTAGCTCGAGTGTTAATGCTAAATTTGCACAATTTGTGTGGCTATCATTTTAAAATATGTTAATGTGACATTTCAGCTGAAGTGAAAATGAGAAAACTACACAGGCGGAAAAACGCAAAAGGAAATTAAACTGAGCCTAAATGCCAGTGCAGAAGACTGTAGAAGATCAAAATTAACCCTGTCAATTCCATTGGTATATTACATTCTTGTTATTATTCTTTTGCTCAATTATTCATTTTGTCTCCACTTGAACTGTGTGACAGCAAATTTGTGTAAGTGGTGGTGTCATCCATCAGCAGCTCCGTAGGCGCACTTTGCGTTTGCAGAGCCAAATCAACAGAACGGATCTCGGTTTGACCTCATCAATAAATAGGACTGGCAATTTACCCTGTTGCGGCTGCCTCTCCATCCCGAGAGAAACACACAGAGAGGAATTGGCTCCATGTTTATTGTCATGATAAATGTTTACCCTGCATATACAGGGAATATTTTCCCTGTTGTTTATAGAAAGAGACCCCACAACCCAATTGCTTTTATCTTATTCATGAGGCGGTCTGTTCCTTGGAAACTCAAGTGTCAGATTTTTAACCTTTCAGTCAATTTTCTGAAGCAACATGCAGAGTTGCATGCTAGCTCTGAGAAAATGTCTCAACACATCCAGAGAGCACTCTGATTCAGAGATTACAGTTTATTACACCGTGTTCCAAATTATTTTGCAAATTGGATTTAAGTGTCATAAAGATTACATTTTTTGTTGTGCTATTAAATTTATAGATGGTATTGTGTGTCAGGGCTCTTTGAATCTCTATAATTAATTTCAGAGTGCTGGGTTGATTAGTTTGTCTGGTGAGCTCAATTAAAGGAAATTTACTTAAGAAGGATGTTCCACATTATTAAGCAGGCCACAGGTTTCAAGCAATATGGGAAAGACAAAGGATCTCTCTGCTAACGAAAATCATCAGATAGTGTAGTGCCGTATGACAAGGTATGAAAACATTAGATATTTAACAAAAACTGAAGCGTTATCGTACTGTGAAGAGATTTGTGGCCGATTCAGAACAAAAATGGGTTTGTACAAATATCGGCATAATGAGGAAGGTTTCTGTTAGACAAATTTATCGGATTAAGAGAGCAGCTGTTAAAATGCCTTTACAAAGGAGCAAACAGTTCTTTGAAGCTGCTGGTGCCTCTGGAAAAAAAAACTGTTCTCATGGGGAGCTTTGTTCAGTAAAATTAGAATTATACTGTAATAGTTCATGACTTGAAAATTATACTGACCATCATTTGCATTGACTATTTAAGAAAATCTGAGAAAATATCATTTGCATAATAATTTGGAACACGGTGTATTTCAAACTGGAACATTTGTGCATTAAATTGTTTGCAGCACAGATTGCAGCTCCGGGTTTATTGAAGTATTATAAAGACTTTCACTCAAAGCAGAACAGGAATAAAGAAACTTTCCTCTTGATTTGAACCCTGAGAGTGCTGTCAGCAGCATACTTTAGTAAATAATAATCTGTAACTTTAGATTTTTAAAATGATATATAAACATATTACTATAATCTAAATGGAACTCATAAATCTTATGCTAATTAATTCATACTGCATAAACATTGCCAGAAAGGATTGTGATGCCAATTATTCTTTGAACAATGGGTACATTGTAAGGCGACAGATATTCAATTTACGTTTGGAGGACTTGTCGAATGTATAAGCCAAACTCATTCATTTTAATGAATGCCTGTGATTCATTATAATGGCTGTCACTGCCAATGCAACTCACTCTAATTCCCATCCATTAAAACAGGCTGGGATTAGGCCACTATGATAGAAGACACTATTTAGCCTTTATTAGAAAAATAATTGTATGGTAGTTTGTCATCCCTTCCAAATAGGTATTTTAAAATAAAACTGGCAGGGTAGATAATTTGGATACGGAATTTTTAAGACAAAATTTATGATCCTCTAAATATAATAGAAGCTATTGTTTTCAAGGGAGCAAAAAACAATATATTTTTACTTTATTTGCTGCCAAACTGCTCCCACCAGGTCAGGGTCAGTTTGTGCGAGTTTACTCATCATCTCTGGTCAGGAGTTATGGATTATGAACCATGAGAACAAGATCCCCTTCTAAGTGAAATTTGCCCGTTCTTCCTGTTCATGCCTGCTTTGCTCTTTCCTGCAGACCAATTTGTCCTAATGTGGAGGTTTAGACTGGATAAAAACCAAGAACATTTGCAATTACCTGAGCGCTTCAGAACCCATTCTTGCAAGACAGGCTTTGGACTTGGCAGCTTTACCAAGACTCAGGTTGCAGCTGGTTGTTTTAGTCAATCACAAAGTTAACGATGATTCCACACAGATGGTGCCATGATCATTAAATAAATGGTTGACTTGCATTCAGTTTGCTTTGGAAATCATTGGGAAATCAGACTCAGTGAAACCAATTGTAGCTGGAAAACCAGTGAACTTTAAACACTGTTTCTGCTTCTTTCTCTAGATTATTTTATTTGTAGCATCATTTCCAAATTTTCATTCTGATGTGAGGGAAGGTTTGTGTAATTTACTCCACTTGGAAAGTGATAGACAAAAAAAAAAAAAAAGAAGAAGACGCGTGATTGCAACCACTTTCTGTAAAGTCAGAGTTTTTATGCCATACCCAGTGTTCCTCTACCTACATCTCACAAACAAGTCCACAAATAAATGTCAGACTTACTGAGTTCAGAGATGCTGCCCACCCTTGTGGCCAGTAAGCATTGTTCGATGGAGCGCAGCTCGGATTGACTGAAGGAGTTTCCCTCCCCGCACTTCGCCGCTCTCTGCTGTTGCTGCTCCTTGTGAAGAGTCAGGCCCTCAGGAAGGCTGAGCACACCTGAGGGCGCAAAAGGAATAGACTGAGTATTACATCAGTTCAAGCCGTCAGGAAAAATTTTAATATTGCTCCAGGAATCTGCTACAGTGGTCCGCAAGTGTGCTCATGGTTTTCTTAACTCATGTAAATCTGATAAGTGTGGTGTGATTTTGTGCTCTATGCCCCTTGATTCAATCGTTTCTGAAACCACATTAAACTGGAAATACATCAAATCTCTTCAGGATTGTCCTGGATGTAGCTCCACCCACCTTCCCATTATATCTGAAAATCCCTGTCACAGCTGCAGAAAAGCATCCCAACGACATGATGCTGTCACTACCGTCTTTCACCATAAGGGGAATGTTTTCAGGGTGTATTGCAGTTTAAATCTTCTGCCACATACAACATTTTGCATATAGGGTTAAAAAGTTTCATTTCAGTCCCATCTGAGCAGAATGACTTTGTTCATGTCTTCGCTGTGCCACCTGCATGACTGTCTTGCTGAGCTCTTTTTAGTGTTTGTATCGTTTTCTCTCTTGAAACAGCAAAACCAATCTCTCTTTGTTTATCCTCGTAATCAGTGAGAGAAAAGCAGCTTGGGTTTCACTGTCTCCACTTTCATAATGTGCTATTAAAATAATTGGCATGCTGCCTGTGGCAAATATAGCCTTCTTTATTCAGTTTGTGAGAAAGGACAGATGCTTATAAAACTATTTCTCAAAACAGAAAAGTTGAGACTCACAACCTAAAATCTAACTAAAAACCTCAGGCAATGATCTCCAAATAAAACAGGAACACATATTCAGTGGAAATTATCGCCTGGACTCATGATGCTATTTATCAACCCGGCTCTCTGTAAACACTGTTTGTCGCCAATCATGTAAAGAATCGCTTTGTTGAAACAAAACATTGTTTTTTTTATTTAATATTGTTTATGTGCAGATTTAAGAGCAGGGACGATAACTGTGTTTGGGCTGGAATCACTTTGTCTTCATTATTTTAAGTTTTATTGTCATTTTAATCAATGAGAGAGTCAGCAGCGAAGCAAGACAATAAAAAAGTTATATTTGTGTTAAAGTTGTGTTTAAATTAGGAAAACTAGAGCCTATCCAGCTGCTTCTGGAAGCAATATTGTGTTTTTGTTGAATTTATTTTCAATGTAATCTAAATATAAGAACGATTTGAGCTTGTTTAGCAACTACAGAACTTCAGCAACTTGCAGTCATTGACTTAAATGTAAACTCCTATATACATCAATGCTTTGCTTCAGATGCCTATAGGAGGCCAATATGAATTCAACAGAACAATGAAACCAAACACAGCTTTGAAACAACAAGTTACATTTTCAGTGAGTGGACCAGTCGTAGTTCAGATCCCAGAGAGACCTTGAGGCGTTTTATGCTCAAAACGCAAATGCTAAAAAATGCTCACAAACAACAGAGGGAAGAAAAGTGAGGCAAAGTTCATCTCTCGAAAAGTCAAGCCTTTTAAAATCAAACCTGGTCTCAGTCTGCATTTATCTTGTAAAGTTCCAATTATTTTTCACTATTAATCATAAACTAATTGCAATTGGTTGCATTTACAACATGTGATACGTTAGTGTCAATTCTTTAAAAAATCTTGGTTAAACCTCCTGTAGTTAAATAAAAATCTTCAGATATATTCCTTTTACCCTTGAGCTCTCGACTGTCAACCTCCTTAACCTTGGTTCGTGGGAATAAGAGGCCCGGCTGACAGTGAAGTGGTGATTGCTATCAGGATGGACTAAGGCAATGTGACTCACTGACTCTCTGCCTCCTAATGCGAGGCTCAGTCTGCCCTCAGGGAGGAGCTGATGGTTCTCCCCCTCTCTGCCTCTGTGAGTATCCTGCTCCTAGTTCCACGAACTTGGACATCATCCAAGAAATGCATTGTCCTCTGGTTTTCCAATACAGTTTAATGGCACAGAGCTCTCAGTTGGTTTTACGGCCATAGTGACGCAGTGACAGGTATTAATTTTCCTTCTTATAATGTGTGAGGATTAAACACCTGATTCTCTTTAAGTGGACCTGCCCTGTTAACCATATGGCAGATACTGTATTCAGTGGCACTGAAGGAGAAACACTGGATGATCCCTTCAGGCAAGAGACTGTCGCTGGAGAAGAAGTAATGAGAACATGGGAGTTTCCATTAAGATGTCACCGAATGTGCACTTGTCTTAGTCTTTGATGGACAGCTGAATATAAAACATGCATTGTCTGTTCAAATTACCAAGTTATTTTCCTTATAAAATATGAAATTGAGGGTTAATGTAGCCTTTTAGTTTACAAAGATAGAAGTTCACATCCACTGACCATAGAAATTGGTGTAATTATAATTTTGGGCTTCATTTAGCATTTTAATATATTTTTTAAGTTGGTATGATTAAACTACAAACAAAATCAATATATAAAAAAGAATTGGGTGTAACATTGAGCTTAATGTACATTTCCCCACAAATATGTTGACGCGTCCCATTTCTGCATGTGGATAAAATTTTTGGTACGCCTCTGTTAATGGCTCAAGATAACTTGATACTGACAAAAAAAATAAGACATAAAAATTGACTGAAAATTAACTGATGAAAATCAGATGTTGCTTTTGAATTGTGGTTCAACAGAATCTTTTAAAAATAAACTAATTAAACAGGCCTGGAAAAAAATTATATGATATGTGTGACTTTATATTTTGTTGTGGGGCCTTTTTGAGGCAATCACCACAATCAAACAATTTCTGTAACTGTCAATGAGACTTCTGCACCTGTCTACAGGTGTTTGGACCATCTTACGATTGAAGGGTTCCTTCCCCAGATGGCATGTTTCAGCTCCGTCCATCAGAATCAGTGGCAGAGTGAGAAAATGTTCATGTCAGGGTGGAAACGTTGCTCACTCCCATCAATGTCCACTTTGGAGCACAACATCCATATATTCCAAATAATTCACAAAAAATAAAATATATTTTCTACAAGCAAATATGCACACTTTTCTATTTATAAATGTATCCTGTCTAAGCTCATCTCATTGCCGACACCATTTGTTTAGAAGAGGAACTGTTTGTTCTGGAGGTGTGCTCTGCTGGGTACAACCTTTGTGGTTTGGGTCATTTTCCTCTTATGACCCAAAACATAAGACCGGCGACTGAGACCAAAGCTCTTGACACTAGGCAACAGGTTTCTCTTTAGAATGTCTTAACAGACTTGAGATTTCATCGTACTCTGAACACATTCGAGACACCCAGATGGGTGCAGTCCCAGAACAAAACCAAGACTTGTACAGGTTTCCCATTAAGGTCGCTGTTCTTTTCTTGGTTTGCTTCATTTTTGCTTTTATGAACATAGAGCTGCTGTGCTTTGCCAAAAAGCTCCAGTTTTGTCTCTTCTGTCCAAAGGACATTCTCCCAGAAGATTTGTGGCTTGTCCATGTGTATTGTGGCAAATTCCAGGCCAGATTTTCTGGGTTCTTGGTTACCATCAGTATTATCTTTCTCCTCAGTTTGTCATCAATTTTCCTCCTGGAGCCACAGCCAGGGAGGTTGGCTTCAGTCTGGTGGATATGTGCACTGTAGCCACAGTAGCATCAGGCTGCTTAGAGGCGCTCTAATAGCCTTTACTGTTAGCATCTATTGTCTATCATTTTCTTTCTAAACTCCTCGACAACTCTCTCCTTCATCTGCTGATGTTCAGTGTGTCACCGTCGCCCTTCAAATAGGCATATCGACAGATTACAAGCTTGAAGATAGAGTATATGTGATTCTAACTGGAGAACAAAACTCTCTGTAATTACATTTTTTCAATCTTTTCTAGAAGTGCCATCATTTTTGTCCAGCTCTGTTTCATTAGTTTAATTTTAAAATGATTCTGCTGAACCACATTTCAAAAGCAATGTCTGATTTCCATTGATTGATTTCAGAAAAATGTTTTATTTGTTATTACTTTTGTCCTTTTCAGGTTATTTCAGTGACAGTTGAGATGGGGCAAACCAGCATTCTTGTCCACACGTGCAATCACATTCAATAAATTAGAATATATTTCCTGATAAATCTTGTTTGTCAGATTAAAAGCATTTTTTTAAAATAACAACCTTTAAGCAGGTATTAAACATACTTTTTTTTTTTTATCAAGACCATATTTCTGTTTTAAATATAGTTTTTGTATTGGTGTATTGGCAGGAAATCTTCCTGATTAACAGAAATCATGGGTGTGTACATGTGGATGTCCTTTAGAAGGTTGCAGAAAAAACACGCCCTCTCTGCAGCCATCAGCAAGCATTGGAAATTATTCTGGCAGGATATTTAAGCATCTTTCTTGGCAGAAACGGTTAATTTAAATTGGCTGGTTTCCAGGCACAAACTCAGCTTTTAAACAGAAGCCATAAATTTTCAACAGAGTTGAGGAGGAGGTTATTGAAGAAGCTGAATACTGCCCTCCTTTATCATTCTCAAACTAGTAGTGCTTTTATTTTTTTTTTCGGAGGGGGATATCTGCCTGTCTTAATAACCAAATGTGCCTGATTTCCAACATTTTGGCTCACAGGATAGAGTCTATTTAGAAAAAAAAGCTTTTATTATGCAATTCAAAGGAAGGATTGAGAGCTTAAAAAATATTGATCTGGTTGATGTCAGGTTAAACAAATAATTAAAAGATAGATTGAGACCTAGAATGAGTTGTACAGAGATAGCTGCAGAGAGAAACATGTACACCATACACTCACACACATATATTTTATAAATATATGTATGTATCCACCTGGATTTACCTAAGTAAATAGGTGCATGGGTCACTATCATTTTAAAGCAAAGTGGACCTTAATTTTTTTTAAAATTGCATGGGTTTAACTTTTTTTTTTTTTTTTCAGATAAATATGACAAATATTAGTTTCTTGATTTTATTTTTGTCTTATTATCTGTCACCTTCAGTTCTCAAATAGTGTAAGTGATTTATGTGAACAAGCAAGAGAAAATGATTGATTGTATTGAAGTTTATGAGGCAGTAGCTGCTTCTCAATTAATTTAATGCACCATCAAACAGTTTTATGATACAGTAAAAGCAGCTAATTAAGACTAGTGAGCTGCTGGTGGAAGCTCAACATGGAAACACAAATATTCATTATGTCAAAGCTGATAACTTCAAGCTGGAGGTGAGGAATTCGATCTGGATGCTAAATGAATTGTTCATCACTGACCACTTTATCAGCAACTTTCTCAGCATATTATGAACAGACTGAGGCTGGCAATAAGCAAGCGTGGGCAAGGAATCTACAGGATGAGCCAATACTAGGTTTGGAGTGAATCCATATTTAATCCTTAATGCCAAATGAATGGTACAGAGTGAACGATATAATGATTGCATACATATCAGAGTGAAATATTAAATAAGAAATAACAAACCTGCATAGATTAACATAATTTTTACATGGGTTTCTATTTATGCTTTATATTTTTCAATTTATGGATGCATTTAGTAACAATACTTTTTTTAATCCACCTTTCAAAGTCGATGCACTTTGGATTTTCACCAGCTTAATTTTTCACAGACAATACTTTTTTTTGTTTGTTTGTTTGGCTGCACTCAAAGTTGGACATGTTGTCATTTAAATGTTGCCTCTGCTCTTTTCTGTACATTTTTTGTTTTTGGACACTAGTACAGAAAATATCTGTTGTCGTGCATCTTTGCGCCCACTTTCAATTTGCATCGACTTACAAAAGAAATGTTCTGTGAGAGCAATCAGTAACTGCATCAAACTGTGGAGCACCCAGCTCCTTCCCACTATGCTGTAAACCAGCATAGTGGAAACAGTGACCTTGTGTGAAAAAACATTAAGTGGTCCTAAATGCAGCTTTCTCTTATTTCTTCTGGGTCTGTCTGTCAAAGAACAGATGACTGCAGTTTAGATGACTTGTTGAAGGGCTGGCGGAACCAGGAGAGTAGAAACCGTGACCTCAGTGTGGCTCCTACCCTGTATTTAAATCTATTTTAGTTGGACACACAGCGAAGTGAACTTCCCCAAACATAGTTGAACTCTGCAGACGCTCTGGCTTTCGGCTTCATGCAGAGATTAGATGCATGGGCAGGAATTTTGATTTGGCAAACTATGATTAAACTGCATGAGCAGGTGCACCAGAGCGTGTCTTTGGGTGTATTTGAGAACTGGCTTGAGCGCCACATATGAATCAGTCTGAAAATAGAGATAAAATAAAATAGACTGAAAGTTGCATGATCTTAAAAAAGAATACTCTAAGCAAAATGGTGGAAAGCATGTGAGTTGAGCATGCGTTTGATGCCGAAGGAGTTAATCATGTTATTGCTGTTCATGGACCGTAGTAGTGCAACCCACTCCAGGCTCCAGTGCTGTTGTGCCAGGCCAGATGGCTACCATATGCACACCAAGCAAGTGATCATAGAGGGAAACATAGCACTCTGGAAAACAGGAAGCATCGCCTTGACACAATTTAATGAGTTAAAACTCCTTCCATCCACTTTAAAGTTACTTACAACTGTATTCTAAAGTGTTGGAAAAACACGTTTGAAGAGAAGAAATCCTATGCTTTTTCAAAAAAAGCTTTCTTCTAGCTTAAAGAAAAGCTGGAATAACCCCTACACACTGTAAATCTAAAGAGATACGACTTGAGTTTGAGTTCCTGAGGTGACCACAGTTTGGTCTGAGGTAGCCGCAAGCTTTTAATGGTTTAGTCTTGTTTTAGCCATGAGGATTCAAAGAAGGAGTCCACAAACATGAGCCCTGTGAGAAAATATGTGCACACTTGCATGTTTGCTCAAATTAAGGAACAGACAGATGAAGAAGGCATGCCCACACCAGATCAAGCACAACCAATTATAGACACAGACACAGATAGCATGTCTTTCTGTTTTCACACAGACTTCCATTCATTTTTCATTCATTTTATAGCTTAATCCTGACCTTTACCCTAAACCTGCTGCATGCCTAACCCTAAACCTAACCGAAACTTAAGTCACACCTTAGTCCTAAACTCGAACTCAAAATCAGCACTTCTTCTTCTGATGACTGGGCTTTGGGCCCCTAAAAGAGGACATACTGCTCCTTAGTATGTGTTAGAAAAATGTATCATAAATAAGGCCACGCACAGAAACCCACACACACACCTACGCAGACACAGCTCCACACAGTCAAAATCTGCAAACAAGTTAATAACAAGTCAGGCTGCTTACAACACAAAAGCGAGTGTACAGAGAAGCAGATACGTTGTGATTACTGCTTATTAAAAAGTCTTAATTGCAGTCACTTCATGTGTGTTTCAAGTGAGATGTTTGGTGCAGCTCAATCCAAACAAAAAATTTCCTCTATTGCTCTGTCGAAGTTCCTAACAAGCAGGCCTAAAATAGCCTGCAAAATTTCATCATGTCACGAATCGACAGAAACACAAAGACCTCCTGAAAGGTTCTTAAACAATACTGGGGAATCTGCCTAAAGAATGAAGTGAAAGAGCATCAAACCTTTTATTATCATGATTTTAAAAATCCTCCTGGATTTAAAAGGTTCAAATCTTATAAAGATCACAAAGAGGAGGAATAGACAAGCTTAAAAGTACAAACACAGGCAAAAAATAAGTAAATAAATACAAAATACAAAAATATATAATCAGGGACAGAAAACAAATTCACTGGGCACCAAATCAGAGTTTCATTTACGACCAGTGGAGACCTGGACACTGCTGGGCTGATTAGTGAAGTGGCTGCAGGTTAGCAGAGGGGCGTTAAATGTCTGCAGCTGGCAGGAAGTAGGTCGAGTGAGCAGCCATCTTGAAACAGTATGAGAGGTGATCAAGGGAACGCTGAGCTCATCAGACTGAATCAAATCAACCAAATCAAATTTATCTATAAATATGATTTTCCGGACATACTGTTTGTGACTGATTAGTATAGATCTGAGCATCCAGACATCACAAACTGATCTGCAGACCGCTGCATCACCGAAGAGTGCAGTAACTTCATATTGGAGATGTTTTTCTTCGCCTGCATCCGTCTACACCCTTTTATTTCCCATTTTGTGCTCCACTATTGAACTATTCTGCATTACTTTTGAATGACTGTGATGTGCAGCCATTGCTGCTGGAAATGCTTCAAACTGCATTTGAAATAAATAAAACAATAAAACGATGCGGAGACACACTTGAATGACTTCTGTAAAAGAATTGGGCAATAACTTAGAAAAAAATATACACAGAATATTTCTAATAATTGTACAATGAAATATAGTTAAAACATAACTTTAAGAACAGAGATAAAACTATTCACGATTAAGAAATAAACTGATTCACAGATATAAAATGTTGCTCATAGTTTGAGTTTTGGAACAAATTAACTTCTGATCCTGTTGGAAGCTGAAAAACTGTTGGGATACTTCATCTGTTGTACTTGTAAGCTGATAAACATTTTTTTCAGTTATTACCACAGATATTAAAACAACATTATTGGATTTTCAACTTCTTATTGGTGGAAGAACCCACATCTAACTCCAGGCGCCACTCCAGTTAATTTTCCAAACTTAAAACTTAGAAGTTCCAGTTTAGAGAGATATTTAGAACATGTCATAAAAACAGCAATCAGCAGATTGTTTTTGTGATTAGTCAGAAAATGGTTCACCAAGTCTGCAGGGCTTTTCATTTATAAAGCCCTGATTTCCTATGAAAAATAACAAAACCGATTTCTGTCTGTTCAACATGGAGTTGTGTTGGAGCAGTGTTGTAGTGAAATGATAAAAGATGCAAAAAAGCCATATGTGTTGGACAAGTCAGAACAAACAGTGATTATGACACTTATAAAAATAATGTAATCTCAAATGTTCTCATCAGTTCATCCCTAATACTTACTCTTCCATAGCTAGTCAACCTAGACAATAATTACACAAAAAATATGAAATTATTTCATATAAAATAGAGTGCGCCACTCTCTTAAAGACAGAAAAAAGTGCACGCTCCAGTGTTTAGTTGTTAGATTCCTCTTTGGTCAATTTAATTAGATGAACTCTCACTATGCACAGACTTTTCTCTTTGGTACCTTTGTCACACACAAAAACAGATATGCCACCCGTGTGCACGGTGCACTCTGCCACCCAGTTGTTGCGACAGGGATGGTGCGAGAAATTTATTTTCTGGTTCATCCGTAAAGCATCTTGTAAACATCAGCAGCGGTGCAGCTTGCGCTGTCTGTTCAGTCTTTGAACAGATAAAAACCATCCACTTAGCAGCCGCTCATGATGGGGAGGACATCACTTGAATGAAAAACTGTTGTATTTCATGCATTACACCAGTCAGTTTAAGAATATGTTGAAAACTTTGACGTTTTCATCAATGAAAGCTTCCTGGATAGAATGTGAAAAGTGGACATGTCCAGGGAAAAGTGGACGTTTGGTCAACTAAGGTCTGGTTCTCTGGATCAGAGATTTGCTATCCCGTAATCCACACACTGTCTGTAGCGGTGGAAACATTTCTGATCTGCTCACAGTGAGCGCCGGATTCCCCAGAGGCTGCGTTCTCTCTCCTGTGTTATTCTCTCTTTTTACAAACAAATGTGTGATTAATGACCAAAGCTGCATTTTAATTAAATATGCTAATGAAATGGCTCTGGTTGGATTAGTAAAGAAACATGATCCCACAGGCGAAGCTGTTTATTTGTTTTATATATAGGCCCTGATGACATGGTGCTGTCAGAGCAGGCTGGTTATGACTGTAGCCAAGACAAAAGAATTAAACAAGACTTTAAAGTGGAGCAATCCTTACTCGGTGGCTCACCTGTTAAAACCTTTGCGAATTTTAAATACCCAGGTTTCTTTCTGTTCTGTCAACTCAGCTTTTATTTTAAGAAATGCTCTCAGAAACTCTGTTTTTCAGAAAAACTCAGTGTTCTTGGGATCAGCAAACTGTGGAGCTTGTGTACAGTTTGGGGTGCCCAGTACAGTTAACTTTTCATCTCCTTGCCTGGCACGGTCACCTGAGTTGTAAACTAAAAACAAACTTCTGAGAATTCTGCGAACGGCAGGTAAAATAGAGACCAAATCACAAAAATCTCTATCACAATTTTTTTTCTGAACAAATAAGGAGGACATCAAAGAATATTTTAGCACATGGTCACCATTCTCTGTTTTGCCGATTTGAACCTTTGAGCTCCAGAAGACATTATAGGGTCTCTGTGGCAAAATTTTAGATTCATAAAGAAATCCAAAATTATTACACAATAATATCAGTAATTCCTCATATTTAACTTTTATATTGTTTTGACTTTGGCCTAACGGGTTTGCTTAATGTTCTGTTTCTCTTTCACACTGATCTTAAAATGTTTTAGAGTATTATGTGTCATGAAAGATGACATATCAAACACTGAAAAGTGAAGAAATTAAATGGATCTAAAATCTGATAAAGAGAGGCCAGCTCGGTTGTGATGTCGAAATCAGGACGAGAGCTTAAAAAGGAAGCAACTGTGAGTAAGTCAAAGGAAAACAGAGATGCAACACTTAACAAGTCAACGACCCACAAACACACACAAAGACGGACATCTTGTGACGGGTGACCAATGCACAACAAGGCCACAACTGAAGTTACACAATCTTGTCCAATCAGAGGGAAAACCAGCCTCCCTGCAGGCAGTGTGCTATTCCACCCCAAGGTGGTAGCTCTTTCTATTATTTCCCTCTTTTCATCTCATTTCTTCTGTCAAGGGTAATAAGTCTGCGTGTAATATCCGTGAGTTGCACACTTCCCGCAGGATGCTTTCAAGAGTACGCCGGCAATCATCAGCAGCAGGGAAAAAATCTGAAGCCACTGAGCCGTAATCTCTCTGCTCATCCTGCGATGCTTCTCAGGGAGCTCTTGGTGGTGTCTGAGGAATAAACTCTACAGTATTTACGTTTTTGGAGCTACCTCCAACAACCTGGGACAGATAATAATAAAAAGTGTCTTTTTGGGGGCTGTTGCATTGGAGCAAATCATAGATGTAGTTGCTGCGAATTACCCTGAAAAACACATTAAGGTTCTGAACCTCAGAGAGACGCAGACTTACTGGTGAATGCAACAGTGCTCTCAAGTAATTGTTCAATTGGTACTTGAGGCGCTGGGGTAATTAAAGGATATGACTAATTTTATAAAATGAGACTTTCTGCTGTGAGGCATTTTCCTGAGGGTCACTTTAAAAGGGATGGAATCGTTTTGAGTTGCAAGACAAAGCTTTGAGTAAAATATGCTCCTGGACATCAGAATTTCACAAATATTGAAATAAAGAGCAAAGGAGATATGACGACTGGAGAGTCCTCAAGGCCAGACATGTACAGTCACTGCCTGTGCAAGATGTGGATGACTAAATGTTCATTCCTGCATCCCTGTGTGTTTTCATCTTTGTGTCTGTGTGAGGGGGTCTCTTTAGTATGTGTCAGGTGAAGCCACAGCTCCAGATCTCTCGTAATCAGATTTAATGATATGCTTGCAAAAGCTAGCTTTCAAAGAAGATTTCTGTGATATTTATGAATGCCACCTCGAATCTTTTGCCTTTGGATAGACAGCAAACCAGGTGTCCCCCCAACCCATGATACCCGTTGCGTTTTCTCTTCTTTTGATATGTTTTGAGGAAATGGCTGCTTTTATGGAAGTAGCAGATGGAAGATATGACAAAAATGCATTGCAGCGCAGAGTGGATGATTCAATGTATTCTGGGCAGAGATAGATGTAAGGAGCAGTGACGCATGATGACACCAGGCTTTGTAATCCATCAGTAAAGCCTTCCCAGGGGAGGCTGCACAAAGAAAAGGTTTGAACTGTACTTTTTAAAGAATGAATGTCATAATGTTTTTTGTTTTTTTCTCCACAGTGTTAAGTGTTTTAAAGAAAGACCAGAGTGAAGCAATAGCTTGTCTCACTGCAAGTCTTGTCAAAAATCAAAGGTAGTCTGTCTAGTTTACTGAGAGCAAATGATGCTTTATTAAAATATCTACTGGAACAAAATGGCCTGTTGTTGCAAGTATGCAAAATGAAATATGAATTTTTGGGTGGAATCAAACATGGACAGACTCAAAAATGTGGCTTCTCCCCAAAGGGGGAGAGGCCGCATTGTCATGAAGCTTGTCATGGGGCCCGTTTCAGAAAGCAGGGTAAGAGAGGACTTAGAGTAAATCCAGGGGTAAGTATGTGTGTCCTGTGGGTTTTTGGTCTCAGAAAGTCAAGTAGCTGTTACTCTGAATAAAGTTTCTACTGCAACTTACTCTGTGAACCAAGAGTAAGTTGGTTCTCTTGGTTCACAGAGAACCAACTGCTGGGCGGCCGAGTCTATCCTACTATTTAGCTGAGAGCTGGAGCAAGGAGTGTGTCAGAGAAACCTGTACATGTTGGAAAGTACACGATATTCTGCAGAAATCTCCAACAGAAGACGGTGATCAGCCTACAATTGAATGTCTGATCATTTTAGAATTAATATATTTTTCAATAAAAAATCTCAGTCCGCACATTTAAACCAACTAAGCCAATTCCTGTAGTAATGTTTGTAGCACTTAAACTTTTAATGTGCAGCAGAGCATCATCAGGACGACTGCGATCTTCGCGTCGATTGAAAAGATGTAATGAAGTCAGAGTTTCCTCATTAGCAAAGTGATGCTCTGCCTGACATACAGATTCCTGGCGTTCAAGCACTGGCAGGTGTAGTGTTATTGTATTTCTCCTTTATCTTATTATCAAGCAGGAATAGATTAGTTTAGACAAATTTTATTTCATAACGTTTTAGGCAGGAGTCTCCCCTCCGTCCCACAGTAGGTCATTGTGACTTGGACATTTATAAGTGTGCAGAAATGTTTTTTGTTAAAACCCTTGAAGACTTGACAATCCTTTATAATAGTGTATAAATGAGAAACAAGACCATACAGAAGAGAAGGAAATTATTTGCCTTAACAGAGGTGTGATCCTTTTATCAGAATAAAAGTTTTAAACATCTTATCTTCACTGACATTTGCAAGGTACACTAAGCAAAGAATTATCTTATTGTTATGATGATAAAATTAAAATAGCTCAGCTGTGGTGAGAATTCAAAACAAAGAGTATAAAACAATCCAGAACCAGAAATATTTAGTTGATCCACATCCTCGCTGCAGTTCTCTTTCCAAACCACAGGTGTCACTGCTAAGAAAATATTGTGACACAGAAGAACAGTGCTGCATCAGTCACTTCCTTCACAAACATAACTTTCATCTTTCATCTGAAGAGATCGAACACACAACACTTTGCAAAAGCACCAAAGGCCGTAATGTTTGAAAACACGTTCTGTGGTTTGAAGCTTTCCATGAGGGACTGTTGTCCTTAACAAAGTGGCTCAAGAACAATAAATTCAGTGTTTACAAACATCTCAGGAAAGAAAAACCAAAATTCCAGCAAACTATTGTGAGAGACTTATGGAAAGTTTCCCAAAATGTTTGACTTAACTCAGACAGAGAATATAGTGTAGTTATACTTCTGAATTTGAAAGCAGTAAAAATGAATCTTACTAATTTATCTGACATTTACTACAATATTGCTGGATATTTTTATTTTACTTCACCCTCATTTACATAGGTACATTTCACTGATACAAGGTGTTGATATTAAACAGAAACTGTTAAGTGTGAGTTAATTTCAGGCAAGTTTGGTCTGCCCACAGTTTGAGCATGCTGCATCTTCACTTGGTCAGCTCTTTCATCTAACGGTCTCCCTAGTGGTCAACCATGCAGCTTCTTTTCCTGTTATCTTGAATAAATGTTCAAAAATTATATTAATCTCTAGTGAAAGCAAGAAAACTAAAATATAGTCAAAAAGAAGCACATTGCTTCAGGAGCAAAGAGGGCCCCAGCCAGTGAGTTTATTTCTAACCTAGAACGAAACCAGATTCAATCTTCTATGAATTTTTACAAATTTTGTGTCTTGGAAAAAGAAAACCAGAAATGCTGACCTTATTTTCTCTAGCCTTTAAAGTTGAAATGTTCCCTGCTATTCATCTGCCATTTGTTTATTTATTTCTACCACTTAATTAACTTCAATAATAAACATTGTTATACTACTATAAATATTGCGCTAATGAAACTCATTTACCTGCACAGGAAAAGGATCCATCCAGTATCAACATCAAACTGCAAGATAAAAAAAATTAATTTCATTTTCCCTTTGCCTCTCCTCGGAGTCCCTGTCCTGCCACCATGCAGTAGTAATCTGATAACTGTTGCCATCCCAGCAGTCAGGCAAGACTCCTGCCACACTGTGCGTCACTGCAGCATAAAACGCAAACATGCCTTCCCGTCTCAGCTCTAAATGTGAGTTTATTGCACAGTAAGCAGATGACTCTAAATTCAACAAAAACTGCAAGATAAAGCTTGTTGCACTATAAAAGTGCCTGTGTGATGATGCAATTGTGTGCTCCTGTTTATATTCAAGTTAGGGTGGTTTTCCCTAGCCAGTGTGTGTGTGTAAGCATATTTTGTAAGACTTTAAACATCATGACAAGTGGCTAGAGTAAGAACAGCTCAGAGTCCCTGTAAAGCAAAGCACTCTTCTACCTAATGATTTTATTCTTACCTTCAAAAAGAAGCTTTGGGAGCTTATCTGTCTCTCTTACTAAAAAGTTGACATAACTCTTCCTGGAGTTGCTTCATGTCAGGACACCACCAATTTTTCAGACACGGAACTCCAAACTGCCCCATAATTGTTTAACATACCTCGTGCAATCAATCACTCTGACTTTGCAAACTGGCCTCACACAGCAGAGGCATCGACTGGAAGCGGGCCATGACTGGCAGAGAATGATGAGGCCTGGTGCTGCGAGCAGCTCCCTGTTGCTGCTCAGCCGTCGGTACCTCAGTCCTCCCAGCGACGTCTCACACTGGTCTGGGCTTCGGTTAGCAGACACCCCTGTCATTTTCCTAAAGAGGGAACGCTCATATCGGCCATGTAATCTTTCAATTTTCAGCACTTTGTAAAACCTCAACTGATGAGTCCTAGCCAAAAGTTTTCCTCATATTGGAAAATGCACATAGTCTAAGGAAAACAAAGCCCCCTTTGTTAAGGGGCTGTAAAGACAAGTGAATGATTGCATTCAGACCTGAAGCTGAACACCAGCCTGAAGGTAATTGTTAAATTTTCATTATCACTCAATAAATCAGTAGCACAAAAGTCTTCACTCTGAACTCATTGAATGGAAAGCTTGTATATTTTTTTGAGTGGGATTGAATGAATCTACTAATAATTGTTCCTTCAACTGTGGCAGATAGATGGTCTATCGCAATGAGCATCTACCCAAAGTGAGGAAATTTTCAGAGTGATGAAAAGCCATCAGCTTGTCAGTAAGAGGAACCTGTTTCAAACAATAAAGCAACTAAGCATAGTAAACACTAAAAATGTTAAAAGTGGCGGTCAATTTTAAATAGGGTTGGAGAATCTTTTGATGCACCAAGATGTGGACTTACAGGTATATTAAGATGAGTCTAAATTGCTAAGCAATTTTTCCAACCCATTAATCTTTGTGTTAAGTTTGAGGAATGTAAAAGGCAGAACTCAGATGTCCATAAGTGCCTAGAAAGTTTATGTAGAGTTCACAACAGAAAGAAATGCATCCTCCCCCTTCTGTAGGACAGAAAATATGACATGGACATAAGCTAAACCATATGCAGGATTTTCCGACCTAAGCTGAAATATTTTTGAAACAAAGCAAACATTAGAAGCAACTAGAAAGACAGTTGCACAAGTTCAAATAGGAATGAGCTGTAGCCTTCATGTTGATGCTATTTGACTGGGGGGAAAAAAAAACAGCTCCAAGGTAAAATGGTTTCATTTGTAAAGTAGTGGAGGTTTAACACTACAGACCTACAGCACTAGAGCTGCTGTAGGTCAGCTCTAGTGCTGACCTACAGCAGGGGTGCCCAAGTCAAAACCTCAAGGGAATTCACCCCTTCTCCCACACACATGAAGCAAATGAATGGCTCGTTACCAAGCCTCTGCAGAACCACATGGCATGATGATGAGAAAAAGTAGCAGGACAAAAGCTCCTGAAGGCTGGAGTTTGGCACCCCTGACATACAGGTATGAGAACTTTCAGTTTGAGACATTTTAAACTGCCAAAGTTTAGCTAAAACAGATGGTTCATCTGACTTACAAAAAAGTTATACTGGTTCTACGAAAGGTTCAGAAATGATTACTGGTTATAACTTTGATGAAAGCCATTTAAAAAATCTGAACTCTTTCTTCAGACACTAGAGCTAACGACAGGACCCACACATCGTTCCATTCAGCTCATTATGTATTTCAGGTCATAACCATCTCACTCGCTGTCAACACTTCATCTTTTACCGACACCGTGCCAAAGTAAATATGTCTCGGTGCAGCAGCTGATGCTAGTGGGCTACAGGGAATCAGCCAGACTGGGTTTCCCTCTGATTCCTCTGGATTTCCCCTACAAGTGTTTTCCCTGACCTCTCCAAACAGCTCCAGCTACACTGCTTCTGCAGTAAAATGTATGGGTGGAGGGGGTCTGCTGGAAGAGGGAACACTCCATTTCAGGTCCAAACACATGGGCAGGATGCACATTACAGTTACGTGCACATGCCTGCACGCTCTTAAAAATCCTTTTTGCAAGTGGAGGCTTTTACTGTAACCCCTTTTTCTCGTTTCCTGTCTTACTCTCTAAACAGGCAATGCATGCATAGCTTATAAAAGAAATACTGTGAAAGAGAACTATGAGTAATTCAGCTCTCAAGCTTAGTTTTTGAGGTGTGGTCCACCTTAAAGGCTAAAAAAGCACGAACACAAACAAGAAAGTTGCTTAAAGACACAAATATTGCACAGAACACCATATTTAGCTCATATTTGCTCAGGTTTCTCAATGAATCTAAATGGCGCCATAAGGCTGAAACTAGCACTTGTTGAGGATCCTTTACTCCTCTAATTCCTCTTAGTGAAACTTCTTCCCTCAGTAATTATTTATACACCATCAAAATGCATTCATGCTGCTACACCCCTCCAACCAGCCCAGCCACATTCCCTCACATAACCCATCACAGAGTTGCATCCAATGCTCGTCTCTGATCTGTGCAGAGAGTAGTTCATCATCAGGTCACTCATGCTTAACTCATTAGTGATAATTAATGGTGGCTTGGTCCCAGGCCGCCGCAGGCACTACAGATTCTTTTTCCAACCTAGACCAGCTCTCTTCCACCTAGCTTGGAGAGCTGTGGCACTTAATGCACACACCTTAATGCACTCGACTGTAAAGCCAAAGATGGAAACTGGCCAAACCCAAAGACGTTCAATCCATAGGAAAAGAGACAACCTCCTTCAAAAATAAAGTCAGTCTTCTGTGTGATGTATATGAGGGTGTCCTCATGGAGAATGATAGTCTAACTTTGAAGTGAAGCAGCCTTGGAGTGGCTGAATGTGAGATGCACTACTTTAAATCTGTTGCGTCTAAAAGTGATTCACTGAAGCTTGTCCAAATGTGTTCACACCACTCTTACAAAATGCTCATTTAGGTATGTTGGGACTCTACATAACTGATGAATATGTATGATTAAACACTGCTGGGCCGGCTCTCTTTTTAAAGTTTCTCCTTCTTCCTCTTGGATGCCAGCTTCCATAGCCATAAAATCAGTCGGGCTTTAATTTATGTCGAATTCTGGGATTTCCAGTAAAGATTAGCTCAAAAATGTCAACATTACTGAACGCATGAGAGGTTGGCTGCTATTATACAAAAACCCTATTGTTTCTGTCACCATTAATTGGACAGAGTATGTGAGTCACAAGAATTTGTGTACTTAAACTCATTATGCAAGTCTTATGAGTCTATGACTGGCTTGCCAAAATGGCAGAAATGTGCTCAGCTCTTCCATGGGATAATGTCACGCTGTCAAGAGTCTTGTGGAAAAATGTTACTCTGAACACTTGTGACTCCATTGTTTGATTCTGTCCTGTTGCACTGCTTGCAGTTAATGAGTTTTGGTCATGATTTTCTGTTTATGTTAGGCTCCTTGTTCCATTAGCAGCAGTCTGTACTCTTTTCACACTAGACACTCTTATATGGGTTATATAATGCCGACCTGGCAGCCAGGGGTAGTACAGTGAGACTCTTGATGGAGAGCACAAACATGAATAGTGAACCTACGCCTTGAACTCACGTCTGCTTTCAAGAGTTTCCAAAAGACTCGGATGCCTCTTTCAATGAAGAACCAGATCAAAGTTTAACTGCTTCGCACTTAGTTCGACTCAAGGTCGTAATTTGTTTTCTTTTAGTTGTCTTCCTTAATTCCCCTTCTACAGCAGCAACTGTGAGTGACCCCTTTATGCATCTTTTTCCATTAGAGCTGAATGCAGAGAAGAGTGTCATAGCAATAGTACCTTTGGGCATGTGTGGTGCCCCTTAAGACTTGTACTTGTTTTCTGACATACAGCAGTTTGTTATACACGTCTACACATAACTTTGCTAATCGTCCTTTCAAGTAAACATGTATGTGATAGCTGATGTGAATGATTTGATGCCATGTCACATTAGCTACCTTTATGTTATTCAAGCAGAACATATGGTCCACAGCATTCACCAGTCATGTGAAAGTGAAGATTGAATGACAGTGACAGATGCCCTAAAGTTTAAATGCATCACAGCCAGTCAACAAGCTGGATCCACAATATAGATGGATTACAGAAAATTATATTTACTTTTTAAAGGAAGATGTGTGGAATCTAGTGACTGAAAGCAAAACTGCAAAATGTCGACAAGAAAATTTGGCATGCTCATATCATGTGTGTCTCTGTTATTTTATTGTGTTTGAAGTTTTGGTATTTGAGATACCTCCCATTAGAAAGCATTAAAAATAAACATACAGTATGCAAACCTACTAAAACATGAGTAAACTGAGTGGGAAGCTAGAGATTCTTGGTAAATGTGGAGGAGCTGCAGAGATCCATAGCAAAGGTAGGGGACATATCAATAACACCACTATTACTCATGGACTCAATAAATCTGGCTGAGTGACAACGCAAAAGCCGTCGAAGGACGTAATATGTAAGTTGGTCTGTTTGGAACCACAATCATTAACCCATCTATTTGCAAAAACTGGAAAAAAACATTTGTATCTTGTGCCATTGTGCAAGGAATTTGTACTAAAAAAAGCAGCCTATATGAAGTAATGTATGATACATAATATGTCAACTGTTAAGAAAATCTCCAAAAATAGTTTTTCTTCGCACAATCACTTTTCTACAGTCTCCTTTTATGTTGCAGTTCTTTCTTATTTCTAAACATTCTTTAATTTTTTTCGTCCTGCCATACTAATTCCCACACATTGAGCCTATTGGACTGTTTTGAGTTCAGCGTGATTGGCGTGTGAACAAGTCACGCAACACCGAGAGCAAATTTTGTCCTCAGCAGCAGCTTTGACTAAGTGTATGGCTGCCATGAAAAGAAGCAAACATGTTACACAGAGTGCTGCACGCTGGCGTCTTAACAACAGAGCCCGTTTTCAGGACTGCATGGACGAGAGGATCATAAAAAATGGAGACAAGTAGAAAAGAATGACTGGTGATATGCTTCTACATGTATTTGTGAAACTGCACAAGAAAGCAGAACAGCTGTTTTTATGCAGCCACAGTTTGAAATATTTTTCTGTCTCTGTGCCACTGGTAGCAAAACTGCAGGCCGCTACATCTAAAAGGGAATCACTGTCACAATTTTCTTTTTTTACCCCTGGATAAATAAACATAACATTTGTTGACAAAAGTTGGTTAAGTAATTTAAAAAGAATGTAGATGGTGAGAGAAAAAAACAACAACTTGGAAGATAATATGTCCTATACACAAAATTCTAATAAAGTGTGATGTTGTGTTGACAAGCACAGCAGGTTTCTGAGAAGCTCACAATCTGGTGGCAGGAAAAATGCAAACAAAATTTATGAAAAGAGAAAGCTTAAGTTTGCTGCAGGGGTGACGGGGAGCTCCAGGGAAAACACAGGCAGAAATGAAAGTGGGAACAATTTGCTGGAGGGAGGAAAATGACTCGAGAGAGATTTTCCATTAGGACTTAATGCAGTAAAGGCATATTTGTTGGGCTTTAACATGTTTGCTTAGGCCACCTTCAGGTCAGAGAAGAACACAACATTAAAATTCAGCCAAAAAGTGAACAGCATCTTAAGGTTATTAGAGGCATTTTGGAGGGTATTGAGAATGCTTCCTATTATACTGTATGTGATGGAGAATGACAACTTATTGACTGTTTTGAGCATTTCCAATATAATTTTAAAGCAAGAATTGAGAAAAAGATTCAATTCTTGAATTGAGTCAAGAATTCACGAATTGAGTGATCAACTGAAAACAACCAGTGAAAAATCATAGGTTGGTTGCTGTGTGCATGATTCCCGTCGTAATATATAAGCACAAAGAACCCCAGCATAGAATAGATGAAGATAGTAGTGGTAATTTATCCTCCTCATCAGAGCTGAAATTGTTTATATGTAGGAGGTGCAGAAAACTCCTATATATATATGGAGATAAATGTTAGGAAACATTCTAGTGGTATAGCATAGTTATAAAAGGGAAAGCAACATAGAAGAAATTATTAACCAAGAAGAAAAGGTTGGAATGACATCACACCGAGTGGAGAGTGTTCAGCTCTTTTCATACACATGAAATTTGGTTTTAGTGCAACTATTCAAAGTATCTAGTTACATTTACTTTTGGGAGTTGTGATACTGCACCGCACTTTTTAAGTTTATTTGAGCAAAAATATAATGAAATAGAGCAACTCCTACTTGAGTTCTGATTCTCGTCCTAGCCACCTGTTACCTGTTAGCATTACAAACCACCAACAATAGTCTGCAACAAGTAGATAATTCACAGAACTATCTGAGCCTCTGATTTAATGACGTATAAGCTGTCAGAAGTGCTTAGTTTGTACTTTATTTTTAGTTTTTATGCAGCCTTATTGGATTGTGAACCTGGGTAGTTCACTGACATCTGACTTTCCCAAGTTGAAGGGTTTTTCTTTTAGTTTTTCTGACTGCAAACATCAAAAAGCCAACTTCCCAAAGCAAAGACGACACACCATAGCAGTGCAATCCTGTGCAGTAGAACTTTTACCAGAACAAATCAGTACAGGTGAACTGCAACCAGATGGTGTGTTTGCTTATTTGTCTGGTTAAATGTGTTTTTGAACAGGTCTAAATGCTAATAGATTTTGAAAGATTAAAAAATTTAGATTGTGTCATTTATTGTACAGATGAAAAATCCCTCTCACACTCATCTGCACACAGATCTCTTTGTCTTTCAAATGAATGGTGCAAGATATATGACACATCCGAGCTAGAAAACGGTAAATGATTCATCAATGTCTCAATTTTTTAAGTCCCTTCACTCTGAAATTTTAATAAAGGTGCAAAAATGTTTGAGAGTCGCCAGACAAGTGAAAATGACAGGATGACACAGAGGACAAGAGCTGCATGTCCCAGGACAATGAATCTCTCCAACACATATGTGTCTAATTGGCTCCATAACAAACCTTTGCTGCCAGTTCACGGGTGCATCAGCCCAATACTGCAGAACATCTTCAGCCGAGGATGAAAACAGGAACCTTGACAGCCTGCAAGATGTTGTAGTATTGTTGCTGAGATGAACAGACTGCTGTAACAGTCGTAAGAGCTGTTCCAATCTTCTCACATTCACAAGTGCAAAAACAACATTTGACAAATGGCTGTCTCTTGATAAGCCACACTCAAGGTGACAAGAAGCCAGCAGGAAGTTACCGCTCCCTGTTGAGGCAAACATTAATCTGTTTTAATACACAGAACATAGATGTTCTTGCCTCGCTTTCCCAAATAATTTCAAAAGCCCTGTGTTTTCTAAAACAATATAATAATTTAAACTTGTCAATATGCTATGAAATGAATTTAGAGCTGACATTATTTTGGGAGTTGCTCCACTCGACCCCTCCTGGGAATGCACAATGGTTAAAGCTTTTTTGTGATAGAAACCTAATATGAAAACAAAATAATTGAGTTACAAGCTGGAGTTCATTTTCCCACTGGAAAATTGAGGGCTTTATTTCCTATTTGTAAAAGACACTGACTTCTCACTTTTTCCAATATATGCATACTGACATTAGACTAAAATCTGAAAATATTTCATATATTGCACACATTTACTACCAGTCAGTGTGTGGAAATGCTCAGTAGCTCAATATTTCTTCTTGTTATCATCATGGGTTCCTGAGTAGCCTAACTTCCATCTAGCCTAACAGGTAGTTTATGAAACCTTTCAAAGAGGCTATTTTTGTTTTTGATTGGGGTAATTATGTCCACTACTGTACTTGGTGCACCAGGCCCACAGGGCTAAAGTGTTTGACTCACTGTACCGGAAGTAGTTTGTATTCAAGTTTTCACCCAAAATGTTTTATTGTGCAAAGCACTTGATCTTTTTGGAGCATTTTTGATCAATTAGATGCCATCTACTTTATAAAGTCATTTTCTCACATTCCTCTTACCCAGAACATTCCTGGGTGAAAGACAAATTAGACTTCACTCCAGAAATGATAAACAACCAGTGATTTTCACAAAAAGAATAAATGAAAATGTATTGATTTACCATAAAGGCTGACACCCGGAACAAGAAGGCACACCCAAAACAAACCTTCCTTTTTAAAATGATTATTTCAGGGATTTGTCCAAAGTTGAAAACATTGATTTACCTGAAGCTGGAAAAATAGTATAGTTACATGGTAGGGTACACTTAATCTAAGTGTACCCTACCATGTAACTATACATCTAGGGTATAGATGTATATCTAACCCTAGATGTATAGTTACATCTATAGTTAAATAAACATCTTTATTTATATCTATACCCTATAGATATATTTTATTTATTTATTTTTTCCTCTGGAGACAGAGGGTTAAGTCTGACTAAGCACTCCAGAGTTTATTTTATTTCTCAGTTATTTATCTGACCCCATTAAACTAAATGAAATTTTGGTCAATTTGAAGTGGTCAAAACAAGCCTTCTGTTTCTGCCTTTAATGAAAGTATAGATCTTTTTTTATCTTTATGTAACATTTTATACAAGCAAATATTACTGACGCTTGCATGTCATATAGTTCTACAATAAAGAAATCTGAATATAATTTAAATCTAACATATGATGTCTCTTTTACCTCTGAATAGATGGTAAGCTTCCATTGATGTAATTAATTAAATCTGCCAATGAATCTGAAAAAAATATATACATTATTCATGATAAAGGTTAATTATAATCTGCTCAAATCTGCATCTTCTATTCTAGAATTTGCATCAGCATTTATGCTGTGATCTTATAGAATGAAATGTCAAGTTTTGTGCTTTTAAAAGCACAAAATGACATGTTTTTGTTTAATTTGATAGCGCAAAACAGTTTCAAAGGCCAGCTGAATTTGGACATCTATTAGAGGTGGATGCAGAGATTAATGTGCATATTTTTACATTACTGTACACCAAAGTCTTACCTGAAAATAAACTTACACATAAAGCAGTGAAAGCCAACACAAATGACTTTCAGAGGCATCATAAATGTTGGAATTTGTACCTCAATCAAATTTCTCACTGGTTCTCATAATCTTTCCTCAACAAAACTTTTTAAAGCTTGTATACACACCAAAAGCTGTGCTTTCAGCACTCTCTCAGACTTTAGGATTGTTGCATAAAATATGTATCATCCAAGTGAAAAAGGTACAGACAGTTGCAGTTTTTTTGCACATCACAACACTAACATAAGCAAGTCAATGGCAAGTTCTGGCAGCTGGCAATGGTTTTATACCTAACTCATATTGATGTAAACAGAAAGCAAAACCCCAGATCCTGAAACATTTTAGCTGCTCTGTGTTTAATTAAGAATCGATCTTTAGCAAAATGAGGTTAAAAGCTATCTACACACAAAGACCAAAAGAGAAAAAATACATTTTCCTTTGCAAGGCAAATAAATTATGAATAAATGTTGCATAAATGTTTCAACAAATCAACCAGCTCTGACCGAAATGACAAAATAACATCAGCTGATGTGAGAGCGGGCCTGACTGATAATTCTCTGATTCCTGTCCAGCTCGGATGATCAATAAAGTTAATTTAGATGAAGAGAGACTGTGACACAGCTTTGTGTTAGCGCCCTAATGAGAGAACAAAGTGTTCGATTTTTAAAGCACTGCTTTAATGGCCTATATACTTTGAGCAATGTGACTAAAACACAATTCTGTAATTACATAAGAACCGTTTACTGAATGCAGCAAAGATTCTTTGGACCTTATCGTTAGCTTGTGAATGGAAAGAGTGCCTGGACTCATGTCAGTATAGCAGATTGTGTGACACCAGTGCTTCTCCTCTCCTGCAGGGATATTTTACTTGCCAATACATGTGAGCCATTCATAGCTTGCCCAACAGGATGGTGTTGGTGATTATTTACTCTTGGTTAGAACAGAGGAAAGACACGGTATTATCAGAAGAATTATCTTTACCTTGACATACAAGGAAGTCTTTTGAACTCATGAGCAAAGGACAAAAAAGTCAGACAAGAGTTGTGTTGCTGTGTTGATTTGACTTCTTGTCAAACATGGCAGTCTCCTGAATGATGGTTAATCTGACCAAGTACCAGATGACATCACAACAAAATGTGTTCATGTCGCATTGGTGTTTTTTGTGCTGTGTGCTTTTCTTCCTGAAAAACAGGGAGAAAAGAAAAAAAATGAATGCCAAATCTATTATGCACAAAATTGATTTTTTTTTTATACCGGAAAGATAAAAGAAATATTTAATTATATTCTGGCACTCCAAAAATCCAACTTGTGATAAAACAAAACAAACAAAAAAATAATCCATCACAGTTTTTCTTTCCTTTTATTGAAAAGTTAAAAGGAAATAATATTGAAAGATTCCATATAAGGAAGAATAAACTGCATAAGCAAATTTAAAAAAAGTGGGTGTGTTGCATGTTTGTGCTAACAGTATCATAGGTGTGTAGCTGTCAGAGAACAGTGATGTCATGGCATGGAGTTGGATGTATTCTAGTAATAATAATATTAAATTTTATTTAAAGTATCACTAAGTGATGCAACACAACATTAAGAATTTTTTTAATTCAATCAAAACGGCTGTATTTACACATTGTGTCAAGGCTTAAACATGCATCTCCACGTCTGTGAACATGAGTCTGACACTCCATTAGAGATTTGCATTTTCTACTGCTACTGTAATAGTAAACAAAACAAAAAAATGTCTGCTTTTGTTTTCTTCCTCTGCTAATGATCTGATCTACTCTTTCATTGACTGGTTTTGTGTTTGGCGCCACCTTTAAATGGGTGGTGTAATTGTTGGGTTCAGTGTTCTCAGTAAACGGTGTGAGAGAAATCTAGGCTGCATAAAGACAACCAAAACACAGCATAGCAGACTCTTTGTGGGCAGGTACAGGCATGAATTACGCCTTATGCATTTTAGTGTTGTATACATAATGTTTGCACTGGACTGCAACTCTCTTTTTTTGTGCGCTTAACTGTTGCATGCACAAGGTGAAACAAGAAAGTTTTACCTTGAGGGTATTCCAACCATATTCCAACTTTAGCTGTGTAAATGAATAAAAACAAAAATATGAAAACAACTAAAAAGGAACATGTATAAAAGTATAAAGACACTCTTTCTTCTATCTTTAGTAACTTGCAAACACTTCCACTTACTTTACTTTCTTGTATTACAAAAACGCACAAAGGCTTCTTTGGAAATTCAAATGATATGAATTAATTGATGAAACAAATGAGTCGAAGAATAAGGTCACCATTTACAACTCTGAGGCGGTGACAGACAGCCAGTGGACTTGGGAGGATTAGGAGACATACGGACCCTTCCACTTCCATCAAATATTATGGAAATGCTGCCAGGAAGTGACTATCAATTATCAGCAAAGGGCTTTGTGTGTTTCCTGTGATGACCTTGTGATGCTCGAGTTCAGACACAGAAGAGACAAACTTATAGTCTGAAGGTTGAAGCTCAGCTCCGAAGCTTTTTGGGTGTAAAATGTGATAATGTGTTTTGCCTCGGCGCTGTGGGAGCAGGACAGAACGCCTCCAGCAGCATGTGAAACACAATCGGTTCTCGTCAGCTGTGGGTCAGCAACTTTTGCAGCACAGAAATAGGCTTTTACTGTCAACCTCTGTAATCAGAGTTTTAAACCCATATCACAACTCATACAGCATTTGTCTCTCATTTACAGTTCTTTAAACTATGTTTAGCTTGGCTAAAACGAGACACGAGCACAAAGAAAGTCTCTGAAAAATGAAGGGATCCATTGCGTCTTACAGTTGCCCTGCAGAAATAAACTACTATAGCCGAGCTATTTCCTTGGGGGTGTTGATACCAGAAAACCCGCAATGACATCAGTAGCTGGAGGCTCTTGAAGCCACTGGCCTGCAGCCATCCAGTTAAAGATTCCAGGATGAAGAGCTCCTCCCTCCCGAAAGTTGCCTGGAGAAGTTGCTTAGCCTCAATCAGCGGGCTGACAGACTACTGTTTCACCCATCCAGAACATCGCACTGATTGACCAGAAATGTCCATAGACAAATCAACCAGTGGCGCAGAGGAAGTAAGAGCAGCGGAGCACATTGTTGGATTGGTAATGGAGTGGGAAGCTATAAAACTTCTCTCCATTCAAGCTAATGACTACAGCATGTGAACTGCAGGCTTTCTTTCATATTCCACTCCCACCACATTAAAAGAAAAAAAATTATAATTCCAACAAAAACGAAGGAAAAGTTGTGCTATATAAGAGGAAATTTGATTGCAAAGTTATTTTTTTGTGTGTTCGCACACCTTTAAAATTGTTCCATCTATTACACAAATCGAACTCCCAGTGTCTCAGTTCTGCCAGAGAAAACAGAATCATGCTAATGCACATTCAATGGCTACTGCTGAACTAGGGTGACCTGTTTTTTCTGGCTGTACACTTTTCATCTGTGAAATTATTCAAGTGATTTATCCAGTCGCCTGCAGGGAGCATGAAATCTGACACCAGCCATGGCACCTGCAAGGCTGCATTTTCAATGTGTAGACTGCTAAAAGAAAACAAAGGAAGCGATAAAAGAAAAACACAGGGTAGGCTGACATAGTTCAGCTTTTTGTCTTAGGTGTGTCCAGTTTCTGACCTGCAGGGTGTCCAGGTGCAAGAAGACCTCCTGCCCTTTCTCAAACACAAAACGCCCAAACGCCTGCAGGCCTTTCAGGAAGGGCAGGACAAGGCAGCAGGTGGGAGCTTTCACCTTTTCTTCTAATAGACTTACTTATCATTAAAAAATAAACCAGCAGTTTGCATAATTTGCGACTAATAGTTTGCTTTTGTACTTCGACTTCCTCCCGCAGTCCAAAAACATTAATTAGTATCTCTAAGTTCTCCTTGTGTGTAGGTGTGTGTGTGCATGGTTGTTACTCCTGTCTTTCTCTGTGTTGGCCTGTGATGGATTGGCAACCTATCCAGGGTTTACCCTGCCTCTTGCCCGGTGACTGCTGAAGAAAGGAACCAGCCGCGATAAGTATGCAAAATGATGAATGGATGGACGGACAGACAGACGGACGGCTGGATGTTTGCCATGCCAGAAGCAAACACTTCTCTTTTTTTCTCAAGTAGGTTTTCTTTATTTTTTTGCCCTGGTGAAGAAAGTAATTGTATCACAATGCAGTAACTATTCCATTCTGTACAGTTTCAGATATCAGAAGAAAATATTTGGCACCAGAATCTTTTTAATGCAACTTTTCTGACACAAATAGTTTGAGACCTTTCCTGTTTTGCACCCAATTAAACTGATAGGAAGCCAGCGTACATGTGTGGCGGGATTCATTTTTATAATGTTAGAGTGGGTGAATTCCCAGACATGCTGAATGTTTACAGCATTTTGTTCAGTTTCGTAACCAGAAATTTTCAAAGTAGTAGTTTCCTTGTGTTGATGGCTTGATGTGAAACCATTAAGAATGTGTTAAAATTCCCGGTTGTTTTTCAGCAAAACAGAAGAAAAAATAAACTGCTCTCAGAGTTTGATGAAAACTTTTGCAGGGTTCTTTATTGATGTTTTTCTCTAGGCAAAAGTGAGCTATGGAAATGTGACAGCGATTTAAAGGTTAAATCGCTGTCACATATTTTATGAAAATGTTCCTCCTTGTAATGTTTTAATTTTTGCAATATTTTGAGGTTTACATTCTGTTCACTGATATAATAAAAATTTTCAATCAACTTTTGTTTCTTTGTTTAACTTGGAACACAGATCTTATTTGTATGACACTGTCAGAAAACATGCACATTTTGGATAAAAATGGAACAACAAATCAAACTAGGGATATGAACTGAAGTCCTCTGAATTATTTTTAGACATAACATTATAAAGAAGTCAGAAAAATAATCTTTAATTAAAATTTTAAGGTATACTATGAACTGGCTTCCACCGACACACAAGCATTACACCTCAAATGGTCCATTATCTTTTACCTTCTTTCTGTCCTTTATTTCATACCGTCTACGACACTTGGATCAAATAAGAGCTACCTCAGGGAGTTAACCCAAAAACTAAAAAAAAACATCTGCCCCATATGAGTCACTTTATCAACAAAAAACTGCAATAAGTCCAAACTTCATCGTGGGATTCCACTGCAATTGATTGTGTCAGTCATAAATCAAAGTCTGTATGTTGCTATGATGTTAGACTGCCCTGTTGTATCCATAATTTTGTTGATCCAGCCACATATGAACATCCTACGTTTGAATCTTTCTGTGGATCCTTGATATATGATATGATCCTTCAACGATGCAGTGCAAGTTAATCAAACACTGTGATCAACTTAAATAGCTAGAAAACTGTTATATATCTGGATGGTTTGCAGGAACAGGGAAGTTTTGTTTTCTTTTTTTCCTCCAAATGATTCAGAACAAAAAGTTTCACTTCCTCATGAAAGCAAGAAGTTGAAAAATATTTTCTGGTAATAATTTACATTTTTTTTGAAAAGCCTTCATTTCACTGGCCATTTAAGTTAGGCGAGATCAAAAAGCTGAGTAAAACCAAGCTTGTGAGCAAAGGTGACACAGCACAGACTGTTTACGAGTGCACATAGGGTGAGAGATCAGAGACACAGCATGACATATTAATCTCCTTTCCCCTTCGGGGCAACCTGACACCACCACAACACAACAGGTAGGTAATTCAGTTTGCAGTTCTCTGCCCAGCCTTTTGGCTGCAAGACCATTTGATCTCCACAGAGCCGTCTCCTCCTTACACAAATGAAGTACTCACTCTTATGTTAATGTTCGTTCAGGATTCTATTCCCTAAAGCAGCGTAATAAAAAAGTCACGTACATAGTTTCTGTTTAATAGCAACAAGGACTAACACTGGTCTTGTGTCTGCATCTAAAAGTGTGTTTTGTTTCTGCAAACGTTTTCTTACTGAGGCCTCAGTTGCTGGATATCGGCAGTCCAAACCTTCCAACCAACCAAGACCATTTTTACATGCTGCAAAGTTTCTTTTACAACAAGACTGTTACTGCTTCAGCTTCAGTGATCTGGCAACACAGACTGCTGACCCTTCGGAGACCAAAATGACTAAAATCAGTGAAAACAGACCTTTGAGGCACGAATATCATATTGTTTCCTCACAGTTGTAGGTTAAAAATTCAGTGAAGTTACTCCAAACCTTGTGTAAGCGTAGTAACGAGAGGAAAGGAGATTCTGTCACGAAAATATCAGTAAAACTGCAATGATTGTGTCACAATAATTACACTTCATGACTTGTCTAGCATAACTTTAAATCATTTGGGAAAGTGTATCTGTAAAAACAACTTTAAATGCATTTTATGACAGTTTTTATTGTTGAGATTACAACCTGTTGGTCTGTGGCCAAAATTCATGAATATTCCCAGCTGTTCCATTCTGTCCAAGGATGTAATCCACAGATCTTTTACAATTATAGCTTGTGTAACCTGTCCAAAACGAGCGTCTCACACATGCAGTTGCAGTATGTCTGCTTCCAAACCAAGCATCTGTTAATGATTTTTATTTTAGTATTTAATACTTCCAGCCAACCAAGACCATTTTCTGGAGGAAATTGGTCTTGATAATATAATTTGGCTTTGGTTTTTGTGGTGAAAATGACTGCGGTAGAAGATCGATAATTTAAAAAAATGCAGCAGGTACAGGTTTGGACAAAGAAATGGGGCAGGTACTTTCCTAGTATTCAGTATCAAGGTCTCATGTTCTAATCAAAATAATTATACAGTTTTCAGGATAATTTTTACATTGTGCAACAGCAGAAATGCTGAACTGCTTGCAACACGCTGCTAAACTAGGAAAACTATAAATGTTATAAATGTTAACTTTAATGTAGTATGCTTGACAGTATTTTCAGTTGACATGCCACCTTTCTATATTGAAATAAATTTGAAGACAAGAAAATGTGAAACTTTTTTTTAAAAAAATCAGCGCAGGATGAAATAATCATTACTCTCATGGAAATTCTTTATGATTTTACACAAAGATTACACTGCACCAGCTACAGCTAATGTATGAAGCGATACCTTAAATTTGCTCTTAACTGGCCTAATGCATATTTTTACCACTGACATATTTGGCCAATGGCCGAGGGATTAAAAATCCCTTAAAGCTCCCTGTCAAACTCTGTTGTCAGCCTGCAAAGTGGATTTCTTGTTGTTGGAATACTGCTCTCGTGGAATTTTTTATTTTCTTTATTTTTTTTTTTTCAATCTGGCTCTCTGCCCTTTTTCCTTCATTACACTGTAGGTCTAAAACCCCAAAACCAATATGACCACAACCTAAAGCGCATGGGTCCCTGTTTGCTCACTCTGCTGTCTCATCTGAATAAGTCTGAAGGGGTGCTGAATGGTGATGTCATGGGGTGATTTTTATTTCCAAAGACCACGCGATCGAATGAAATCCACACTGGTTTAGAGACAGATGAGCAATTAATGATTAAGAATGAACTCTGTCCCCTGCAGCTACAGCGGTGAGTCTGAAGGAGCAGCTTGCAAGGACATACATGGCTAAATAAGAGCTGTTCAGTTTATAAACACTGATCACATAATGTGATGTGACACACTTGTGTAAGAAACCAGGGCGCTTTTAAGCTCCGCTCATCCTGAACTGCATCTGCGGTGATAATATCGCTGCTGCGGTTTGAACCCCCAGAGAGGAGCTGTTGAAGACGGTTAAGGCTCTATCGTTACAGGGCTAAAACAGACGATCGCAAAAAAATTGAAAAACATTCAGTTTAGAAAAGCTTGTAAAGTGATTTGCAAATCCAGAAAATATACAAGACATGGAACGATTAAGATCTTTCTTTGTTCAACAAAGTCCAACTCTGCTATCAGGCTTTTTTCATGCAGCTAATATTGCTATTTGGCAGAAATAAACCAAAATCTGAGTCTCAAAGAGTTAAGATTTAAGGAAAAATATGCAGTTCTTGGCACAGAACTAAAATTCTTCTATATTACTGTAGCATCATCTCACACTGAAAAATGTAGAAAAATCCCAAATTGTATTTGAGTACATTCATTCGAGGGGTGATTCACATTAATCAAAATTATTTTCCACAATCAATGTGTCAAAATTGTCAACCCTAACAATTCCAAGAATTTGAAGTATTTAAATTGAATTTATTCTTTATTATTTAGACTTCAGACTTCTTTATTGTCCATTAAACTTACATAAAATTGAAATTTTGCTTTGGTAGTGGCACAAAGACACACAAGACAAACACACATCACAGTCAGCACAATAAGGAATAAATAAATGTATATATATATATATATATATATAGATGGTGAGACAAAATCTGTGGAATAAAATCAAGTCCTGTCACATCACATAATGTGATCACATTAAGTTGGTTAGTGTAGGAAGATGTAACTTGACACTGGAGTCACACATTTGAGAACATAAACTGAAGTAGTGGCTGATAAAGTAAGACAAAAGCTATATGTTCAATTCACCACAGATGACACTGGAAAAATAACAACTACCAAAACTTAGCCTTTAAAAAATGGTAACAGGTTCATCATCATGTTATCATCACCATGCCACAGAGTTAAAATAAAACTTTTTTTTAAAGCTACATGTAGTTTATAACCGCCTGGAGAAAACTATGGAAATATTCCCTACACTTCTAACAGACCTCACCTGAGTGCTTTTCTTATTTTAGGTTTGCTTCATATATATAGTCACTTTCTGGTGGTTAAATTGTGTCCGTCTGTAGATTTAAGAGAGAATGAGATCTAACTATTGCTATGCTCAACAAAGACCCACTGCAGCACATTATGTTCCATAAGCAGAACAAAATAAAGTGACTTGGGTTTTCAAAGTGTACTTCAGCATACGTTAATCGTTCCTTAATGATGCTTCAGCTCCTCTGGGGATCTGCCAGTAGGAGAGTGACTCTTTATTAGATGACTATTTTTCTTCTTGTGACGGTTGGTCTTAGGAGTAAGATCGAGATCGAGATTTCTTTTGCATATGACTAATTCATTCAGAAACAAAACATCTTATAGATTAAAAAGTAGCTGTATTTCAGCCTAACTGTGAGATCTCAAACCATTTTTACCCACTGAGTGAAGAGGAGCTTCAAGCTCCTAAAATCACAAAATAAGAATCTGATGGAGCGTGACAGACATCTAAGCTTTGCTTTATATTTAAAGTCTGCGCTTACAGGAGTCTCCTGCTGTCACTTGTAAACTAATGAAACTGAGGTGTGAAATCCAAGTCAATATGAGACGACTGTCATCTTAATCAAAGCAACTGTGAGTCAGCAAGGACAGGAAGAGCTGCGTTACAACAGGGGAGATAGGAATGAACATCAAACTACTTGTCTAATAAGTTTGACATATAACGTGATGACACAGGGAGAAAGATATTTATCAGCAATTAACTTTTAAAGTAATTAACCTTATCTGGTATTATTAAGTTGAGCACATTCCTCTACATGGTCGAACTAATCGGCCGTAAGATGAATAGTTTAAAAGCAAATCTCATAAATGTGTCATTATCATTAGGAGGAGATATCTATCCTTGACTGATCAGACTCTGTTCTCCTTTTTCTTTCCTCCAAGACGCATTCCCTTCTGTTGTAACTCGGACATGATTTATTTGTTTGGGTCTGCATCACAAAGAGGATAAATGTGTTCAAATTACACAGCTTATTGCTCCCTGGTTTTGTTTGCAAATTAAAAAGGCAGCTGCTGTCATGCTGATTCCTTTCTTGCTATTTGTGTGGATCTATCTAAAGATCTATTTGACTCTAAATGTGAAGACATTTTCATGTTTTGCAACCTCATTTGTTTTTGCCACGTTATTAGGCACATGTTGCCACTGCCGATTTTGTTTTCTCTTTTTTACATTCAAAACTCAAAACGGCTTGTGGCATTTCAACAAGAAATCAGGTTTTGAACCATCCTCGCATGAAAGCACCTTGCATTTGCTGCACATCTATCGGGTGCATATCTATAATTTGAATCTCTCATCCCAACACATCCCAAAGGAGCTCTGCTGGATTGAGTTCTGGTGACTGTGGAGGACACTGAAGTACATTGGGCTCATTGTTGTGCTCAAGAAACCAGTTGTAGATGATTTCAGCTTTGTGACATTGTGCATTGTCCCTAAAGGTAGCAGCCATCATAAATACACAGATATTTTAAAGGAATGGACATGTTTAACAATACTGAGGTAGGCTGAGGAGATCAAACAGTGCTGAGTCGGTACAATATGGCCCAAAGTGTGACAATGCCTTTATATCTGTATTTTTGCTCTGTTGTATTGTCTCTTCTTTCTCAGTTGTTGCAATTTGAACCTATACATTTCATGTCTTGTGCTATTAATAATAAAAACAAAACTGTTCTATCATATTTTTTTTTTATCTGCCTGGTTCCTCAATGTGGGCTTGAATCATCTTCACTCCAGCAACCCTTAACCGTAAAACAGAGGGACTCCATGACTACAGGGGTAAATATTCTGTATCAGTCTTTCCCGCTACTAATCAAAATCCTTCTGAGAGGAGAAATAGCGAAGCTGTCAGCTTTTTATCACCTTGAATCTGACCTCATTTTATTCAATAAAGCTGAAATATACCCTGAAATCAATGCTTCTGGAAGACTTTTAGAGCTACACTATGGACAAAGTTTCTGCACAAAGCAGAATAACGAACAGTGCTGTTTTGGAGCAAACAATTAAAACTTTTATTTCAGAGTAGTCAATCAGCTTGAAATGTCATAATCAAGTTAAGTTCCCACAATTTTTTTTTCTGATTTGCAAAACCAGTGACGAGCATGTAAACAATTAGATCTGTAATGAGGAAAGACATCTACATAAGGTCTCATGACCGGTGAAGCAATAACGTCACAGGCAGTCGCAGGAGAATCTGACAGTGAGAACAGTGAGCAAAAGTCACCAGGATGTCTTTTAACGGGTTTCGATGGGGATCCAGTTTGGGTTTGAAATGCAGTGTTTGTATGTAGGAAGTGTTTGGCATACAGATGTTATAGTAGCACAATGTGGGAGCCAGTGAGTATGTAAGGGCAATACAACTCAGACTAAAATAACTATTATAACCAGAAAACAGCATCTCTTTTTAGATACTGTCTTTGGACTTTACCTCTTCCAAAAGGCACTTGCCATTACACATATACAAATGTCAGTGGTTTGGTGTACCATTGTGTCTTTGTGGCTTTCTCTTAGTTGTAATCATTCAAATTTCCAAGTATTGCACATCATAGTTGCTCTGGCAGTGCTACTTTTAGGCACCACTTACACAACAACAAGCCACAGTCGAGCAACAGGAAGATGAAAGTGGATGGCACAGCTTTCCCTACAACAGAGTCGACCCTAATAGTTCACTTTAGATCACAGCTCACCCTCGCACCTGAGACACACATGCATGAGCGCATACACACTCTCTCTCTCTCATGCACACGCACACACTGGATCCCAACAAAACGTGGAGTCTATTGTTTTCAGGCTCTCAGTTCCAATGTTTTTCACCTTGTTTTCACATCCTGTCCTCCGCCTCCTCCTCTTCCTTCCTCTATCCCGACAACTTTGTCTTCATGACCGATTTCACAAAGAAAGCAGCACATGCTGCAGCGCAAAAATTCATGCTCCGGGTGTAACTGTGCAGCTGGGTGAAAGTATAATTTAATTTCTTATAAATGTTATGCAGGTGTGCAGAAGGTTATAATTACAGGAAAAGGTTTTTGCGATTAGGAATCAAAGCCTACGGACCATTAAGAATTTAATTACATGATGAAAAAGAATATTACTTTCACTTTTGCACATGTGGGACCATTTGCTTTTCATTTCTGCACACTGAGGTGCTGCGTTCCTCCACTGCAAAGTATAATAACGGTTAACGATTACAACTGGACACTGAGACCAGAAAGCCTGGGCAGGGACTCAGCTGGTAGTGCGAGGCATTCGATTAGTTTGTTTAAAACAAAAGATGAGCGAACCAAAGTTCTGCCTCCAAAATGAGTCAGTTCCAGTAAACAATTTTTCCTCACAAACATTCTTTCCAGCATGCATTTTTTAGTATGTTTGGAGATTAACTCAAGGCGAGGACCATCTTCTCACTCAATTCTGCAGCTCATCCTCTAAGGCCTCATGCTGCACTACAAGAGCGAGCCCGCACGGATCCGAGCTGCAAGGTGACGCAACATTGTGCCAGGTAGGCAACTGACAAACACACCTGTTTCACTAGCAGCTCCTCATCCTTTCGACTCCTCTCCATCTTATGAGTCAGTTTCTCGCTGATTTACTAGCGAGAAACTGATGGAACTGAAAGAACAGAAAATTATAAAAGTGGGTGAGTCATTCATAGTGGTCTTTATTCACAGCTGTCCTGGATAGTGGTGTGGGTGTTTCCCAGAAATTACTTCTGTTCATTAAATGTACCTGTGGTAGATTCACCTTCACATGTGAAAACAAAATAAAAAACAAGATTTTGTTCTTTCCAGCATTTGGAGTTTACTACTTTGTATTGGAGGCAACTCAAAAGGGCATCTTTGAGCCTCAGATGAACAGGAATGTACTTTAAGAGTACAATGAGTAATTTAAGCACCATATGTAATATTGTACAAGGTATGCAACACAATTTTTCTTCTTTGTACCACAGTTTGATGGGGTGGGACTTAAATGAAGCTGAACAAATGATAAAACTTTAATAACAGAAGGGCTGCTAGGCTGGGAATCCAAGAAACAAACATGAATCTAATAGGAGCAAAAGAAAAACAACCAACAAAAAAATGTAATTCTCCACTGGTCGAAAGAAGCACTGAGAACAAACTTCGCATAAAAAACAGAACTAATTATTAATCTGTTTAGGCCAAATTATCTTTCATTTAGGTGTCCAAAACAATAAAAGTTTCTGCAGAAGATGAAGAGGCACAGATTTCTAACCTTCAAAAAACAAATGTTGAGTTTTTGTTTTCAGCGATGCTTGGAAATAATAGGGCAAAAGGTAATCTTCAACTCACATGTTTTTTTCTGTAAACATTTTCTGGGACCCAATATTTACTGTAATGTCTAGTTTGAAGTGTTATAATATATTGCATCTGGCATGGAAAAGGACATTTTCAGTCACATAGAATTCACCTTGTTTGAAATGTATTGATTTAAGTGCAATGTCTATTACTGGTTTTCACAATTGTTGACTATATAATGAGTTTATGATGTGTATTTATATTTTCAGGATGTAAAGCACTTTGAAATGTCTTGTTGTTGAAATGTGTTATACAAATAGAATTGATTGATTATTTACATTTTTACCAACAGCAAACTGGTAGGAGATAGCTTTCAGAGTGCAGCACAACGGCAGACCTACAATGACATGACATTCCACCTACACTGACCAACCAGGCAAGAAAAGCATTGATCTGAAAAGCAGCCAAGGGAATTATGGTAAATCTATACAGCTGTAAAGACCTAAAACGTTGTGTGATGGAAAACTAATGCTGAATATCAACCTAAATGTGCAGTCCTTACTGTGTGACATAAAGGTGGCAGCATCATGCTGCTGCAATACTATTCCTTACCATGGACAGAGAAACTATTCAAATTTAATGAGCTAAGATTGAGCTAAATAGAAGGAAAGGAAACCTCTTACAGGCTGAGGACACAGGTCACATAAAATATCCCAAAATCCACTGAAGTTTTGGTTGTAAAAGCTCAAAATGTGAAAAAGCACCAGGGTTATTGATGCAATTCACTGTGTATAACTGGCAGAAGATTGTAGGGGGGAAATATATGCACCTCTTATATGTTTAGGCAGGGGGCCTCAAGATAAAAGGTGTGTAGTACATCAGATTTCAAGATTGACTTAATGAGAGTGTAGTTACTAAAATACTCCATAGCTGTTGCCCTGGTAACAGCACTGCAGAGTAAACATTCTGTGAAATCTTTGCTTTGTTGTTGTGAACAGTGGTGGAGCCTTTTCCTCCACTGCTTCCCTTTCTCCATCTGGGAAGGTTGCAACAATTTGTGATGCGAAACATCAATACTGTACAGGAATGATCCGGTGCCATTACATGTCAATCACCTGTGGGGGGGGGGGGGGTTGGCTGGGGGCATCTGCAAGAGATACGGGGGGCAGTCCCCGCTCTGCACCCACTCTAGCTTCATCCAGATTGTAAAATTATGAACAAGGATAAAGAAAAACAAAACATACAACAGAATTGTAAGAAATGTGCTTTGGAGAGAAAGAAGCGTGTTCTCAAAAGAGAAAAGAGGGAGCTTGTACAAGGCTGCAAGAATTTTTTTTGTTGTTTGTTTTCTACACTGTTTCTGTTCTAAAGCTCAAATAAACACGTCCACACTTCAGCACACCTCCACACAGTCTCATGGGAAGAAGCTGAATCTGCAGATTTTATGTAAAGTCAGAACGTATGTGTTAAGCAAAGACATGCACACAGCTAGAGAGAGCACACTGAAAAGACGAGAAGGTTATTTTAAAGGTTGTAGCCCAAAAACATTTTGGAAAGCAGCTAAATAAGAAACTAGATAAATCCTGGCATAAAACCGTGTCTCAGCAGAGATATGCTTAACTGCTTACATGAGCTTGCATAGGTTTGCTTTCAACACTAGGCCGATCCTAAATTTCATATTTTGAGACTTGCAGCAACTGCTGATTAATAGAAGTACTTCTGAATAGTTTCAAAAGAGTTATCGCTCGACGTCAAAGCATTTATAATGCATTAATATTTGATTAGCTGAGAATTGGGTCCACAAATGTTTACCAATCCTAGCTCATTTCATGACATTATGTTGTTGGGATTAGAACACGTATAAGAAAGTTTGTGCAAATTGTGAACTGCAAAATGCAGCTATTTTTCATAAAGGTAATCAGCAATACTTAGCAGACACATCTGCATCCTGCTGCAGCCATAATTGGAACTAAAGCTGCAAAAATGTTCCAACTGGAAAAAGTCACGAACAAAATAGACATTTACCTTCTCCTCTGGTAATCTGTACCATATGTTGCTAGTTCAGATGGGGGTGGAGAAAACCCAAAAGAAGTAGGAGTCAGAAATTGGAAAAACGTCCAGCAATGATTTGTTTTTAGCACTTTAGATATGGATATGAGGATTTGCTCTTACATCATGTGCACAGCTCTGCCCACTCTGCACTGTAAACTACAGTTGCAGACTGTAGTTTGATCTAAAGGAGATTTGTCATGGCTCAGACGCGCAGAGATTGTCTGTCTCTGCAGCATGTAACGCAGTCAAGGCTCCTCGACTTTCAAAGCTCAGATTGACAGAACTATTAGAGCCCCGCAAGACATGTAGGACGGGACAAGGTTACCTCACCTCTGCATTTACTCCTCGTCATGCTGTTGGCTGACTGTGAATATGTGGAGTGAATAGAAAAGCTGGACCAAAACAAGAATGAGAAATTGAAGAAGGAAAGCAGAGGGAGTGAGAAATTGGGACCAGAAATGAGACAAAGGAGAAGTGACAGAACAGCAGCAAGAAAGCACAAACAAAAACCTAAAGTCGTTCTGCTGAATCGCTCAGGCAGTGCAACGGAGCTGATTGTGTTCTTAAAAAATAGAAAGGAAATTGCGTATTCACTTAACTCAAACATGTAGAGCAGAGTCTAGAGTATGCTGTAAGCAGTGACACAAACATAGTCTGAAGGTCAGTGGTCTGAGCTCTCATGGGTGGTAATGGGATACTGGTCCAGTGGAACAGAAATGGTACTGCATCAGCAGATCTAACACTTGCTTAAGAACCAATAAGCCCTGTTCTGAGCATGTCTTTATGCTAATTTAGTTTTCTTGTGCAGGAAAAAAAAAAGCAAAAAAAACATCATATATAACCGAAAGCAATCAATTTAGGACACTTCCATATTTACTCCTGTTTAAAAGGGCTAAAATCGCACAAATCAATCACCTCAGGTTCACTTGATTGACACATTAAAGCACTCGGTATTCTTTGGATCTTTAACCTTTTTCAAACTCAGACATTTAGTTTGGAGGGCTTCCGACTGTTGAAGTGAGACAGAAAGATTTTATGAGATAAAAAGCGCCCTTTGAGACATTGAGGAAGAAGAATGTAGCATTTAAAAAGGTCTCAAATGACTGTCAAATCAGCCATTCCACTTGTATGGAAAATAGTTTCAGAACAACTCACAACATGCACGGATCCGAAAATCCAAGAAAGCAAAAAAAAAATAATAAAAATCTTTCCACAAACCCTAAAAATGTCATCAAACAACCTACAGCAGGCTCTCACAACTGTTGATTTTAAAGTTCTTGCTGTTCTATCAGAAACTCAGTGGAGTAGTTTAATTGTGACTGAAAGTGAACAAAAGAATGAAGCCAAGACTACAGTTTGGTGTTTTCATGCACAACATTTTCATCTCCAATCTAAAGCATGTAAAAGTAGCTCATGTAATCAGAACTATACTAACCATATGATTTAATGATTACATCATTAAATCATGTAATCAATAATCTATTCTATTGGTTGTTTATAACAAGGAGCATGTTAGGTCACGGTTCACAAAAAAACCCAATTGGTTTAAATAAATAAATAACTAAATAAATGTTTTTGGTGAATCCAGACAAAGCACTCAAATAAAGTGGAGGGAAAATTTAAAATATGACAGACTCAAGCTGATGCTATATTCATGCTGCCAACCAGTTACCACAAACATTAACGCACTCCTACTTGTTATTTAGACAATTTCTGTTTCATCAAAATCAAGATGCTAAAATTGTTACTTCAGAATCCACCAGTCGTAATTATCCACTTCCAAAAATCCAAACTATTCCTTTAAGCTTGAAAAGGTTTGTCTTTGGTGTCTAAGATCCCCACTTCAAATGGCAAAAGCCACTGCTGTCACAGAAGATATGTACTCTGGATGTTTCTTCCCAATTATTCACAACCATCACATGCATGTGGAGGAGTAAATTAGAAGCTATAATGTTTCCGATCTCATGCAAGATACAGACAGCACCAGCACCCCAGAGCTTCTTCAGTGAAACGCTGCTCCATCCTAAATGCTCTAAGAAGTGTATTTATCTGAATTGCATTATTTATTTAATATTTGTTTAAGCAATCCATTGTAGACATACTTGTAATAAAGGCTGTTTTTTATAATGGGGTTATGCTACCTCAATATAAGAGCAATTTGTTTAAAGTTTTTTGTACATATATTTTTTTGTCTATCCTTATCAGAGGAGCCAATATATGTGGAGGTTGGCACAATTTTCCTAATACAGTGGGACTCCATTTTTTGTTACTATCCCACTGCCTCTTTCACATACAAGTGACTGAAACACACTTGGACAGAACTGGGGGTTTTCCTGGTAAAGATATAGTTCCTGATTTGTAAGTGCTCCAGATGAGGCAGGACGATGGAGAGCAGACGTGTTTACGCTGATGAAATCATATGTGGCAGTTTCTTAGACTTTAAGGTTCCACGTTTATTCAGATCCAAAGCAGTGAGCTGCAGAAAAATGACAAAGGATAATTCTGTCCTCCAGTAAAAACAGAGGATATATAGTGTGTGTGACTCATAAAAAAAAAAAAAAAAAAACAAGTCCAGAGGAAATGTGTTTATATCTGCCACAGGAACCAATATCTGTCCAGTGTTTATTAAGCTATACATAGTTCTGTGTTCCTCATACATAGAGGGAACTAAAATAGTTCATCTGCTCACGGTCACTCCAGAAATCCCACATAAGTTTGCACCCACACTGCTGGGCATACTGAAGCCAAGGATTAGTGAAACCTGCAGAAAGTTTGACATTGGCAGCTCAGGGAGGCAAATAGTAGGAAACCTTCTTCACCTTGAGTAATCCTCTGATCATGATGACGACACCTAAGGATTTATAGAGGGAATATAATGAATTATCCTTAAAGGAATAGTTTGACATTTTCAGATGAAGTGTTCTCTTAGCTAGATAAGCGTTAGCCAAACTATGAATATAACAGAGCAAGCACTTCTGTGACATCTAATATAATATGAAACAACTGATGTTTTTTTTTTATTTTTGTCTTTAGACAGATGTTTAAAAGAACATTGTCATGCAAACCTCTGCATAAATAATGCAGATTTTAAATTTGACAGAGTAAGTGGTATATTAGCAAAAAGGTGGGGGGAAAGTTTTCTTTGGATCTTTACCAGATCTGCCAGCAGGTTTGTCTGTGTCTCTAAATATTTGTGGTTTTGCATGTATTAAAGCTCCATCTATCCATTTCTTAAATCCTTATCCCGTTGGGGTCCACAGGGGTGCTGGTGCCCATCTCCAGCTGCCAGCTGTAAAGCTCCAACGAATGAATATGTGTCTCGATGCATACCATCACATAGCTTCTGTTAGCACACAAAATATTTTCTCAGAATTTCACTCAACTTGCATGAAAAAAAAGCAAGTCTAAAACTTGTTTACCACAATCTTCCCTGTAATTTCCAGGCCAGACTGGGTGCTATTTAAGAGGGATCATTTCACTTTATGTAAGAAAAGGTATTTGGAGCTCCAAAAGAACATGGTGATACCGACGCTTCACCCAGCTAATCCACTTGCTGGTACTTGTTTGCCCAGACTTTCTCTCTTGCTATAAAAAGACATAGACACCGCTTGTTTGGGTCTCATCTGTCACCCACAGCATCTCTTATGGATTTTCCTGTTTTGATCCTTGCCATCTGTGCCTCTTTCTTTCCTTCTATTTTTCATCCATAGTCAACATAATGAACAATTCATTCATGACTTTAGCTATGCATTTATTCTGGTCTAGAAGTGCTGGGTTATTCATCAAAGTAAAAGCTCATTCAGAGTAACAAGAAGGTAATGGTAAGCTTCAAGGAAAACACAATGAAATTTATCTAGAATGGAAAGGAATCACTCTAAAAAGAGCTGGAATTGTGTAGATTCTACACTAAAAATTAATCCACATTTGTGGTAAATGCATAATTTATGGTAATTTAAAAGCAATTGTTGGGTTGGCAATGTTAGACCTATTATGGGGAAAATCTAATTTTGGTGTAAAAGGTCAAGCATGAAAATGAGAGAAAGCTCCTGAATTATTCTTAGCTGCGGCAGTAAAATGACTTACAACAAAGACTCTGAGCTTTTTACCTTATGATTGACCATAATTGGGCCAGACTGCAGTGTTCCCTTCAAGGGCATAAGCTCCATCGAGTTTACATTCGATGACTGGTGAATGGATATGTGTGTGCTCTGCAAAAATGCTGCACTCATTTGAGCAGGATGTGGATTAGAATTAATGAATGGCAGCTCACCAGCTGCACATATCAACACACAAAGAAATGAAGCACACTTCTGCGATGGGAAGGTTTTACAGGAGCAGATTAGCTCATTTTTAACGGCTATCAGTTTTATTCCTTGTTGACATGTTGATTATCATTAAGTGTGATAATTGTGTTGGCGCGTGTAAATTATGCCTTGACTGTCTTTGACACTGTTGAGCACTGAATGTCCCTATGTGGGACAATAAAAAAAGTGAACTGAAGTGCATAAGAAAAAGGCTTTGTTACGGAATTGAAAAATGAAGTGCAATCTATTGCAGGCATTGCCATCTGGGTGCGGGACTTACTGTATTCTATCACTTGTCGCTCCTTAATCAACTGGAGTAAACTTGGCTGGTGTTCTCCCTCGTTGTTCCAGACTCTGTGTCTCATCAGCATTTCTCATTACGCTCAGAAACTCATCATTTATCCCACATCCCCTCGTGGGTCCTGTGTGGGTCTGAGTGTGCTTGCAGCAGGTTTTTGTGTGCAACTGTGTGCTGCTGTGTAAGGGTTTCCCTTAGTACAGATATGTTACGTTTCACTGCTAGACATAATGGGGACCAGTCTCCACTGGTACAGAGTGGTACTGCTGCTGACTGCAGTCATTCCTGTCTGCCTGCTTTCACCACATCACGTCCACCAAGCGTCCACCTCACACAACACAGACACACAGATAAGCAACAAAAGACTTCTGAATGTGAGGGCGAGGGCTCCACTTAATCACCACAGAAAAAGGCTCTCATAACAGAACAAACAGTGTGGTGTAATTATTCTAAAAGCACACACATCATACCCTCGACATGTGCCCTGACGCTATCTAAAATCTGTCTTTTCTGACATTTTTTATGTTGACTTTAAAAGGAAATCCCACCTGGGTTGCGCACTTCAAACTGTAATGTTCCCATTGTTTCCAAAGGATGTGCTTCAGCACAGTAAGTTGCCATTTTTGTGTGGCCACTTTGCCTTTTTTTGCTTTCCAGAGTGGGTTAACCTCAGGAAGGTGCATTCTTTGTGTTGAAAAGAGCACACATTAGTGACAGCGAATGTGAGTTCCTGGCAAGAAAAAGCAAGAGTGAACACAGCACAATGCCACAGAGCAGCAAGACAGTTGTTCAAATTGTTTCAAATTACCTCTCTGCAGTGTAACATTTCACAGGTTCATGGCAACATAACAAAAGGAACAAAGGTGTTGCTGTGGATCGTTTCTATAAACTTTGCAGGCTGTGAGATTGTGACAGATGCAAATATTGAATCAAAACGTGTAACTGGTTTAAAGGCTGGAATATGTGGCTTTTCAAAGGGGGATGCCACATGAGGAAAAAATGTAACCAGAAAAAGTAACTTCAGATATTTAGCCAACTTCACCAAGCCTATGTCAGAGACCAAATGGACAGATTTTTAGTACCTAAAGCTAAAACACAAGATGCCTGGCTTGTGTGGAATGGTTGCCAGGAAAAAGTCTCTTCTCTGTAAAGAAGTAGGATAACACTGTAACCTCTAAGATTAACTTAGAGGTTACCTTAATGGAACTTACTGATTAGTTTCCTGTTTATCAGGTACTCTCCCATAACTTACTGTGTACTTTCCTGAAAATAACAGTTACTAACCAGGTACATTCATGGTAAGTTCTACAAAGTAACTTCTAAGTGCCAGAAAAATATTTAGTAAGAGCCATAAAAGTAAATTCTGAAATATATCCTGGTAAATCCCAGATTGTACCTGGTAAGTGACCAGCAAGTTCCTTGGTAGTTTAAGGAAAATGTCTTGTTAGTCCTGGAAAGTAACCTCTAACAACCAGGAATGTGGATGGTAAGATAAGCAGCAGGAAAGTACCTGTTAATTCTAAAATGAACTTGGGATTTTCCTGGAAAGTACTTTGTTACTTTAACTAATGAACCAGAATGTTTTATCAAAGTTCCAGAATGTTCTTGGTAAGTTGTAGGAAAGTAACCAGCAATTCCATACAAGCTCCAGAAGTGTACAGTATAAGACAAACTTCAAGAAGATAAAAGACAAGGTTAGCGAAACAACTTAAAGGTTTACAGAAATGCATGGGCTATTTTATGCAAATATGTTTGCCAATAACATACATCTCCATTTGGCAAACAAATAAACACAGCACATCACAAGTACCTCATATCAGCTGACAAGCTTGGCAGCGAAAGGTGCATAACTTCGTTCTGTGAGTCAAAGCACATAGATGCTTTGCAGTCTACCAAAGAACCATACCAACATATTCTTTAATCAGACATGGGGCCTTCTGACCAACAACTGGAGCTTATGTGTTGGATTATCAACAGGACAATTATTCCAAACATAGCAACATAATATTGAAAAAGAAAACAAGCAGGGTATTTTAGTGTTGTAGTCAAAGTCCACACCTTATTGAAATGCTGCAGTTGGAGCTTCAGAGAGTGGAAGTTAAAGAGAAATGTCAGCAAACCTAAATGGAGTGAAAGTGAATCTGAATTCATCCACATATGTGGGAGGGATACAGAAAAAACCACTTCACAGGGTATTACTGCTAAAGACGGTTGTTTATCATTTCTGTAGAAAAACTACAGAAATGTATAGCTTGATGTATAGCTTGATTAATGCATAACTTAGTTACCGTTCCCACATATTTTAAGGTAATCATACAAAATATGCACACCATCACTTGTTTCTGAATATGGAACATTTCTGAGACAAATAGTATAAAGACTATTCTACTCATTACACCTTAGGCATTTTTTTTTGTCCACAATAAAACCTTAAGAAATAACACCACAGAAATAGCACAGGTTATGAAAACTAGCATCTACTTTCATTCACTTGACATCAAGGTGCAACAATAAAACAAAATTTTAAAAAAGTGAACAGTTTCAACCCAATCAGCATTGCCTGAACTTGAAAGTCGTGTCACAACTGTGAGTGAGATTGAGAACCTGTCCTCAGGGTGGCACAGATCCCTGAACACTGGATATAATGTTCCACTAAATTCATTTTCTGTGACATGCACATGCCTTCAGGAATATTAAAGAATCCCTGTGCCCTGGCTCTGATAGGAGTCAGAAGAAATTGTTCACTATATGGAGCAGTTTCCTGTTCTGACAGGAACTCGCAGCTGAAGCAGGGAAACCCAACACCCACTTGCAAACAACACTGAGTCAGACATGGTGAGGAGCCCCTGACGTCTTGATGTATATGCGTGTATGGCAATGTGTGTTTTGGGTTTGTGTGTAGTAGGGCGGCTGGGGGGAGCTGCCATATGGTGGATGTGCCAAAGCGTGACTGCAGCTGTAGGTGAAAACAGACCTTATAGAACACGGTAATTATGAACTCTGTGTTAAAGTCTGACATATCAAGTCACGAAACAACCAAGAACAAGCATTTCCGCATGTGTTTAAAATTGATGAAATGCAAAGAGAAAGAGCCATGCATATTTTATAATGTACAGTACATCAAGTGCCTTACCAATAGTTTCACATTACAAGGAATAATCACATTTTTAAGCAAACTGACAATGAAAAAATTATTCCTGAAGCAAAGCATTGTTTTCTGAGTTGATATAAAATAGGCTTCTCGTGTAATTTAAAATGAATTTTCCCACATAGGGACAATAAATAACATTTCTATCCTGTTCTCTAATTAGGAATTTATATTGCAGAGGTAGACCTTTCCCTCGCTGCTCCAGTCCTAAAGTTAGACCAAGGTATTTTTATATTTACAATGTGAGTGTGAAGGTAAAATAAAAAAATTAAAAAAAATCATAATTCCAGAATGTAGAGAAAGAAAAATGCATCCTCTGACAAAAAAAGGTGAGCTGTTTGATTCAAACAGCGGAAAAAGTAACCAGCATAGCATATCTGCAAACATAATCCATTAATGATTATATTTGCTTTCACTTTTTGTCACATTCATAAATGTTTCAAAAAATCTAACAAATTTTAAAATGAGTTTACATCTAAAATACAAAAGGCAGTTGTCAAATGCTGATCTCATTTACTAAGGAAAAAATAATCAAGACCAACTTGTGTGAAAATATAATTTTCCCAATGTTCAATATTGAATAACTTATTATTAACCACAATATTGGGTTGAATTTCATCAGTAGCCACAATCAGGTGTATTATTGTCTATAACTCACATTAACTCACTGAAATAAAGCACATCAAACAAAAAGTAACATCTAAAGCACTGCAGCGTCACTTTTCCTCAGTTAATGTCACTGTTTATAATTCATCAACTGGAATAGCTAGGCAAAAGTGGCATTCATGGGGGACTTCCCATGTAAAAACTACATCTGACCGAAATGGCCTGTTTCAGATTTCTCAAAAAAGAGACATACATATATGTGATTAAAATGCCAATGCAAACCCAAAATTGGCCTTTTACTCTCAAAAACCCTGCATTGTGGCTGAAAAGAAACATAAATGAAATGTAAAAGAACTGATTTTCAGTTACTTGGTGGCAATTGTTCAAAGGGCAGCAGACAATCATTCTAGCAATTGCTTTGAGTCTAACATCCAAGTAAATTAATATCTTTACCAAGTTTTCAACTGTTATAGTGGGTTATGCAGATAACAATAGTTTTTGTGAAAATAAATTATAAATTAACTTTTGGGAGGAAATATTATCATTGAAAACAGCGTCAGCAATCATGAGCCCAACTGAGATTGCTTGGCAGGGGCATCTTCTGCCTCATATCAATCCGACCATAAAGCACCATGTATTCTGTCATCCTTCACATAGAGCCAACATTAAGTTCTACAATGATTTGAGCAACGGTTACTCATCTGTTTGACTGGAGTACGCGTGATGGCCTTCACTCCCTACCATACGTCACTGAGCGTCAGCTGCCCGTGACTTTATCGCCGGTTAACCACCGCTCCTTCCTTGGACCGCTTTTAATACATACTGAACACTGCAAACCAGGAAAGCAACACAAGAGAGATGCACTGAACCAGCTGGCTAACTAATTCAACCCCTCTGATGTCCAAATGCTTACACTTGACCGCTCATCCTGCCTCCAACACAACCAGATGGAAGATAAATGTTTACTTAACCTCTTACATATCATAATATTATGCCTGATGATGGTGGTAAAGTGCTAATTGTTATGAAAGTTGCTTAAAGGATTAAATTGTATTTGCCATCTGTTTAGACAATAAAAAGTATAAAGGAACACAAAAACATAATTGTCTTTCAATGAAGATAAAGCATTTGCTTGTTGAGGGATACTTGAAATTGTTCAGGGTGTGTACTTATTTTTTCTAGTGTAACCTCATTACTAAGATAAAGACAAGACAGGAAGGACCCCGCTGAGGTAACAACCTTATTGGATTTGTGACAGCACAGAAATGGAAATCGTCTTTGGTGGATGAGATGCAATAAAGATATTCATAAGAGCTTCCTCACAAAGCTGGGTCACCAGCACCATTGCCTAATGCAAAAAAATCACCTCAGTAACTCCCGCTTGGCAAAGGGAGACAGACAGAATAAATGGAGCGGTGCAGGGTTCAATTTGGCAGGCAGAAGCTCTGTTAAGGTCAATCCAGCCTCTGCTTTACTGATTTAGTTTTGACAGAAGGACAAAAAAATGGCAGTCTTTGCTTCCCCATCTCTAAAGATGAAAGCAGAAAAGCCACTTTAGATTACTGAATATTTCAGAATAAATCTTACATTTTTTAGCATGTTGGCAAATAATCCATTGATATTTATACAATTCTATCCATTTTAAACTGTAATATCTATTCATTAATAGTAACTTGCGTAAGATTACAACAAGAAGTTACCCAGCTTTATATGAGATTAAAGTTTCTGAAGTGGTATTTTTTTGTTTGTGAAGACTTTTTTTCAAAGTTTAACGTTCAGAACTCAAAAGTTAACAGAGCACTTAAACCATGATGTAAATGATGAGAGGAGACAGTCCTTCATCTTCTATTTTCTTTAACAGTGCTACCAAATTAGTCATTTTTGCTTTGCATATTTCTAAGACCTCTATATTTTAAACAATGTATCAACACTTGTATTAAATTCAATACTTGTCTAATGTCCTCTTATGGGGGATTTAAGCAGGACAGGTGACAAGTGCCAGTTTAATTTAAAGTCTACAATGGCAAGAAGCAGTTTTCATGGAGTGCAAAGTTTTGAAAGACCTAACGCAGAAAGTTAAAGTGAACTGATTAATTTTTGCCCCTTATTAGACTCACAAAATAGTAACATCTTGTTAGTGTTTTGAAGTAAAACTGACAAAAATGTGAGTATAAACTGCAAATTGTTTCCTCAAAAAGGACAGGTTGTTTTCTACAGTTGACAACAGTCTCCTGTAATCTCTATACGTCCAGGCTACAAAGTAAGACTGAAACAGAAGACATTTTCCTATTCTATTCTATTCTATTCTATTCCAAGACACACTTTTTCATATATTTTTTCCACAATTTTTTAAATTATTTCCCCTTGATTAGTTCAAAGGGCTATAAATGACATCTGATTTTAATATTTTCATGCCTGGGAAAAATTTGGGATTAAATTAGAGCCTGTCAACCAAAGGAGCAACACAGAGTCCACACAAAACAATGATTAAACGCTACATAAAGGAGAATGTGGTTCAAAAGCACAGGCAACCTCCCCATTTAAATGCCTCAATTTATTCAGCAAAGTACTCAAAATGTGAGTTTGGTTCTGCACTACAGTCCAACACTTAACTTGGGTTTTATGCCCTGTACCACTTTTCAGGCTGTAAGGGTTATGTCGACATTCTACATGTTCCAGATGTTTCATTTGTGTCTAATTCCTGCTCATTCTTCCCATGCACTGTTGAATGATGTCCTCACCTTTTCTAGAGGGGAAGGTTTGGATACTGGCCAAGTGAACAACGGAGTTCCACATTCAAGACAGCAAAACAGTGCTCATACTTAACAAATATTGCATTGATATCTAACTCCATGGCACTTATCTCTTTTTTTGGTATGTGTCATAGTATGTGAGCAGTGTGTAAGTTTAACTTTCGCTATCCAAAGGAAGTTAGACAATTCTGCACTGTTCTCAGCAGCTGGAAATGGAAACAAATGTCTAACACATCTGACAACCAGTGGAACAGTGAAGGTAAACCGTTCTCGACGCAATGACAGGTTCCTCTCAGTGATTCATAAAAACAGTCAGTCTTTCTAGCTCCCTGTCTGTCTGTCTTATCCCTCTCTCATTCACTCTGCAGCTCAGTTTTATTTACATCACTCTGCATAATGCATGACAGCACACAAGTCCCACAAGGCTTTTTATTATGTAAACCTGTTGCAAGAGGAACATCCATCATTACACGGGCTTTTGTTTGAGTAGTTTCTGATTGGTAAAGCAGGAGTAAACTAACTCTAAATGCAATTTTACATTTCTTAGCAAAGAAGTGAACGCAGAATCTGTAAAGTGTTTTGCGGATCTGTTTGTAGTGCAAATGACTACAGAAATGAAAGAGAACTGCCCCCTACTTCTTGGGAGGAAAAAAACGCTTCTGCAGGGGATCACTGATGGACACCAGCAGGGAGGGGCCCTTTAACAAAAAACTCTGAGAATGAATCACTGAACCTGAGTGTATTGGCTCTGTCCTTATCAGTATGCACATTAAGAAAACAACTGCATGTAATTTAAGATTGATATCAGACGGTTGTGTCTGCAGTGCCTGGAGAGAAAAGGAGGCAATGGTGATAAGAAAAGAATTATCCTCCTTTCCCTCCTTCACATTTCTGTCATTCATTACCTGCCTGCATAATCTTGTACTCTCAGCAGCATTGCAGCTGAGAGCACTAAGAGTAAACGTCATCAAGTGCTGTGACGACGAAAAGGCTCACACTTCTGCACTCGGAGAAAGGACTTGTTAATTTGCGAGTTTCTCTTTATTCACTTGATAGTCACCAAGTGAAGATATATATCTATTTTATACAGAGAGCTGAAGAGTAGAAACACCCTGTTGCACCGACCTCCAGCTTTCATAACTCACCACTCGCATTCTTCCCGCAGATCAGGTGTTGCCAGGGCTGCACCGACCCCCACACCTCTGCGTCGCCGTTGACGGCCTGCTCCAGGACCTCCACCGTGAACTTGGGGATCCCGTTGTCGCGCTCCAGCAGGGCGCTGCGCAGCACCCGCGCGTACACCTCGCGGAAGAGGCTCTCCATGCAAGCGGCCAGGTAGATGGCCGCATGCTCGTGGATCCTGACCGCGACCCTGCTGTCCACCATCCACCTGAAGAACTTCCCCACGTTGAAGATGAGCCCGCAGCGTGCCGACTTGCCTCGGCTGAACTTGTCCTCGTCCGTGCTCATGTTGTACATGGACAAGGCACTGACGGCCGCGCCGACACAGCTCATCGAGACGCTCCATGACAGGATGATCTTTATGGCACTTTGTACCTCGTATTTAGTGCATTTGGCGTAGCGCAAGCTCAGGCGCTGCGCCTCCTTGGCGACCCTGACCAGGACGCGGCTGACCAGCACCGAGAGCCTGAGCAGGACGTCCTGAGGGGGCGTCGGAAGACTCATCTCCTCGTCCTTGCACAGCGCGCTTGCAACTTCCCCGAGGCTCCATGGCACATCCTCAAGCTCGGGTAGTTTAGCGCACTGCCCGCTGCACTCCAGGATCTCTGCGTCCTCAACCAGGACCGTGTTAACAGTGTCCAGACTGTTGTGTCGACTGTGCATTGAGTCGGTTAAATGCCAGTAATTCCCCCCATGTGCCTCTGAGCAGCACAACGACGCACTGGACGATCTGAAGGAGTCAGCGGCTCCACCATAACCAGAATCTAGCGTCAAATCCTCCAGGGTCCTCGCTGCTGACTTGCTACTCCTTGCCATAACTGCACTTCATAGCTACTGTAGAAAAAGAAGAGCTTGGGGGAAAGTGGGGGGGAAATGCTCAAAAGATGGTAGTTTGGAATCGCCTTGCACGGGTTCTGCTCACTGATTCGTTGTTGCCTTTTTTTTTTCTTTGAGGAAAGTCCATCCAAGCCTGAAGTAGAAAGTTAGATTGCAGTATTTTACTTCAGCGCATCAACGGTGCCGTACCAACGCAGAGCCTGACAGATGGAGGCGGGGCCCTGGAGAAAATGAGTACCCCTCAACCAATAGACTCTTGGGAAGGGACAAGAAAAGAGTTCTAATTGGTTTGCTTTAAAGGATCAATAAAAGAAACGTAGCTCATGACCAAAAAATAACGGACATGATAACTGGAAATCATGAAAGGATTTTTTTTTTTTTGGAAAGAAGAACTAAACTTAAACTTAATAATAATAATAATAATAATAATAATAATAATAATAATAATAATAATAATAATAATACTATTGGAGACATCAGAACAGATCTTATCTAAGGTAAATGAAAAACAAATACACTGCAGCACGTAATGACTGAACCTCTCATTCAAAAGCAGCTGCCTGAATGTGTTCATGGTTAAGGGACAAGTTCGAAAGAGTATCAGGCTATATGGACCCATGTCTGATCGTAACATGATTCAGTACCATTAATAATAGATTGCATGCATAATGCATCGTCGTTTCTCTGAAGGAGAACTCATCGAAAAGATCCAATATTCTTTCTTGGACATGTGCTCTGTAGATGATCCTCAAGGTCTAACTTGAACTTCAGCTTCTTCATGGACACCGACTGCCTTCTTACCGCAGTGAAAGGACACAAAGTTCAGATGAGAAATCTGCAGGCATACTCTGAAAGAGAAGTGTGGTAATTCAATTGTATGTAGTGATTATGGCAAAAAAAAAATAAGAGAAGAAATGAAGGAAACTGCGTCAATGCAGAGAGAATAACATGCTGAGGTCATGACATAGAAATAATGTAAACGAGCTGCAGGGACTGCTCACTGAGTAGGGTGAGTTTGCATTACAGATGCAGCAGAAAGCTTCTGCATTTGACAGGAGAGTGCTTACGTGACTGGAGCAACAGTGAACCCTGGTGTTGGGGTGACTAAAAAACAGATTTATGTTTCTCTCCAAACAAATTTCATTCTGACAAAGTTCGAAAAATATAGGAAACTTCTATAGCTATAAATAACCAGAATTGTAAAGGAATGTAGCCAAAGGACATTCAAATGTCAGAATGGCTCAGTCAAAGTAAGATCCCATATGTGAGAATCTGTGACAAAACTAGAAATAATCAATTTAAAGATGCTTCCAATCCAATTCGACTGTTTGAGCTGTTCTACAGAAATAGGTACAAAATTCTCCCTGGATGTGCAAAAAGGGAATACCCCAGAAGATCTGCAGCTGTAACTGCAACAAAGGTGGAAATATTAAGTGAATGCAAATACACAGCTTACTTTTCAGGCCTTCATTTGTAAGAAATTTGGGAACAGAAAATTTACCATCTTTCCTGGACACTGGTTTGTATTGATCTGTGCCATAAAATCAACATAAAATACATTAAAGTTTGTGACTGTAACCTAACAAACTGCAAAAACTATACATATTTTTGCAAGTAGTGTATATGTCTAATTCATAGCTGTAGAAAATCAGCATAATCCTCTGCTAAATGGCTAATTTAAAACAACCCCATACAGTTACTAATGTGTGCAACATCAAACATGTTTGTGCAAAAAGAGAAGGAGGAGTCTACCATACATCTGCTTTTAAACAAGAGAAGGCAAACACACTTGATTATAGTTTCATCACCCTTGAATATTTGTGTCCAACTAACAGTGAAATCCTGACTTACAGTGAAATCCTGACCTACATATGGTAAGATGAAATTACCTCTTTGTAGCTCATTAGAAATTACCACAAATAATAATATCAAAAATGTCAAAATTGTGGATTTATTTCATGATTAAGAAGTCGTCAACTTTAACATTTTTGAGTGCTTAACAGACAAAAAGCAGAGGCCCTGATTGTAGTCGCATCCTTGGTAACATTATCAAGTGCTCTATTTAATGTAAATTAAATTAAGTGTTTATTTTTTTCCACTTTAAAAACCTTCTGAAATTACAATTTGCAAAATTATGAGCATAAATCCAAAAGTTGATCTTTCAAGCTCAATCAGAACACTGAAATACTTCTGGTGAGTCAGCATAAGGAGAGAGAACAAAGCTTATTTGGTGGAAAAATTGTTCATCTAACTAAAACCCACCACTATGCAGTTTTGGCAAAAACAAGTGACCTGGTTTCCAACCATTGCGCTGCTATGGTTTATGGCATGTTGGTCTGCTCTTCTGCCTGCTAGTTTATACAAGAGTTTATTATGAGAAGACTGCTATCTTTATGCTATAGGAGATGGAAGTAGTTATCTTTAATTAAAAACTTTATTAATGAACCTTTGCTAAGCGACGCATTTGCTTAAATGTTATCATTTAAGTTAGCTGCCATACCTTGACACTCCACAGTCGCAGAAAGGAAATCTAGAAACCGTATCATTCTAAATTTGACCCTAGTCAGCTGTGTAGTCAGTGAGCTTAGATGTGTTTGTTTTAGCACTAACAAGCAAAGCATTCAGGGACAATCTTATTATTATTTCAATCACACAAGTAAGTATACTATTAAAACTTACAGGAAAAATAGAATTTTAGATAGAAAAGTAAATGAAGAGCCAAACTGTTCAGGTAAAAAGACGTTGTTTCAAAGCATCTCACATTATTTTCTTGGTCAGATTGCCATCTAGTGTCAGTTTATAAAGGTGCAAGTAAGAGTTAAGTTTGTGCAGTGAATTTTGATTGAATTTATTAGTGAAATACATAAAATCTACCTGAAGAGGACCTGAAGCAATCCTCTTGACCAGAATTAGTGAGGGAACAAGATGTCTAAAGGCATAAAACTTTTTTCTTGTAACTTAAGAGCCCCCTAAATCAGCCCCAATTTTCTTAATTTTGGCGATTGGCCGAATTTTGGGCAATTAGTCCATACTTACATAAGAAATCAGCCTTATCCACTGATCTTATCCACTTCAGTAATGGACTGATTACCAGCCACTGTCCCCTTTTGGTCTGCCATGAGAGATGGCTGACTGGCAGCTCTGTTTTAGATTTATTTAAAATATGTCTAAAACAGATATATCTAAAATTATATCAGAATTTTAGATATAATTGTGGCTTATAATGCACCACTATAAGCCAATAAGTGTAACTCCAGTGATTTTGCATAACCATGTTTAAACATGGATTTCTTTTCCACACACATTAAATGTTCTCAAATTTATTTTTTTGTTTGTTTGTTTCAGCTCTGAAAGTAATCAAAAGTATTATTAAAACCTTGTCTCCTATTCTTGTTTTATTTAAATCTAATATTTATCTCCAGATTTACATCTGGAGTAGAAACTGGATTTGAAACACTGAAGAGCAGTGTGGTTTTACGCAATAAACAAATTGTATCAACAAAAAATGTAAGATATCATGAGTAAAACATCATGACATCCTACCCCTGAATAATTGAGGTTGAGGAAACTGGCTACATGCAATGCATCTACATGCCTAACATTTTCCTGCAGCAAATGATCCCTAAAGTATCACACTTTCAACTCTAAGCTTTGCATTTGGCATGAGGTTTTTCTTGTGGAATGTTTTTTTGTTCATATTAAAAATGTCCTCTGTTGTGGTGTTCAAATAATTACGTTTCAGAGTCCATAATATCCCATAAGTTCTGATATTTGTCTACATTCTTTCTGGAAAACTTTAGTGAGAGCCTCCTGAAGGAGAGGATGCTTTCATTTCATAAAGGCCTACTCTGTGCCAAAATACAATAAACATTATTCTGGATAATTGGGGTTTTGTTTATTTCTTCTTTTAAATTACTTACTAGAAAATTTCTTTCTGCAATAACAACAAATGCTTCCGTGTTACACGCCTTCAGAAGAATCCATGTCACAGCTGACAGTTTTATGTAATTTAACGTGGCTCACATTGGTTTGAGATTATCGCTCCTATGGATGGGCGGGGATGACCGAATGAACGTACTGTTCCTGTTTCACCCCTGCGACCGCTATGCTAAATCAAACGCACCAAACTAGAATGAGCCTCGCCGTGTGCCGTGTGACCATCCGGGTACTTCTGTGTAGCCACATAACTGCAAGTAAGGCCTCTGATTTGCTGCGTGTAAAGTACGTGTCTGTAAGTTATTTCAGGGTTTTACACTACAAAAAGACGCATCCACACAAACTATGTTGTATTTATTAATTAAATCTGATGTTTAACAAATGCAGTTTAACGAAAAACGCCATGTAATCGACGGTTGTAAAGCGCATTACGGAAACGTGACGGAGAAAGGCTTACATAACTTCCAGTTCTGACCAATCAGGGCGCGCATTTTCTTCCTCCGTGTGCATGTGGGTGGAGATGTTGACACAGAAGAGACATCTTCTAGGTGGTTGTTAACGCGCGTAGTATATATTTACAGCTTTCGTTGTGTTCGTATTTTTAAATATTTGTCAAATTTACCTACATTAATTACAGAGCTAGCAATAAACCGTAAACATTTGGACGTTTTGAAGTTTTTTTGCGTGTTAGCACCGTGCGTTTGAAACATCTGAAGGTGTCGTATTTCTACACTCGCTTTTTCTTTAATTGTCGCTACTAGCTTGAAATAGTTTCATTTTAAACTTTGTTTTTCGTAAATGTTTCTATTTGTTTATAACAACTGAGCTTGGTTAGATTTGTGGGTGTTTTCACAGTGTTTCGGGGTTTATCTGCGTTCACACATGCAGGCAGAGCTGCTCAGCAAACCCAACTCGGTGGATAAAGTCATGGAGCAAGGTTAAACTCGGACAAACCTACTAAGAGCTGCGGAGCAGGTTGAAAGCTCTGTCTTTCATTTTTGTCTGCTGACAGAGAAAAACGTGAACGGACACCCTCTTTTGTTTGTTTTTGTTTTGCCACTGGGAGGACCACCCTCTTTATTTTCAACGCTGTGTCGAAGAGTTCAAACAGCATGGGAGTCAACACCATCCATTGGTTTAGGAAGGGACTACGACTGCACGACAACCCGGCTCTGAGGGACTCTATCCGGGGCACAGACACCCTGCGATGCATCTACATCCTGGACCCATGGTTCGCTGGTTCCTCTAGTGTTGGCATCAATAGATGGAGGTAAGAGATTGGACAGAAGGGGCCATAAAGATATTTATCTGAACGCCTCCATGGAGAGTTGAGGACCAACTTCAGCTGGATTTAGATGCTACGAAATTACTTTTGCTCAACTGAAGGCTTTCTGTGTGGGGTTTGCATGTTCTCTGAATGCATGTATGGGTTCTCTCTGGGTACTGAGACATCCTTCCTCCACCCAAAGAAAACAATCCCCATGACTGCTGGAGATAAGCACCAGCCCTGCAAGGATTAGGCAGGTATGAGAAATAGATGGACAGATGGAAAATAAATATCTTATGAATCATTAACCTTAAGTTCAACCTCCTTATTCTTTATTGAATCCAAAGTTTGAATAGATGCATATAACTAAGAATATGACTTTGTTTCTCATTTGTTGTGGATAATCTTTGATTGGGTCATCTTAGCTGTGTTGATCTCTTAGCCTAATCTGTGTCATCACATATGTACTATTTAAGAAAGCCAAAAAGTAGGATGCTGTATAAACTTCCAAAAACAAGTGTTTGGTCACTTGAGTTCAGAAATGCGAAAAGGCAACAGTATAACACGACTTAAAGTGTCAGATTTAAAGCCTGAATTTTATGGAAACATTAAAATACTGTCAAATATTAATTATTATACTCCTAATGTGATGTAGTGATGGTCTCTTGTTTGACTGACTTAAAAGGTCACTGATTTAAAAGCACTTTGAAATTTAGGTGCCACTGAACAATTTACAGAATTGTTCAGCGGCACTTCTCACAGAAGGAGGATCCCAATGGGTAGTTAAGCTGCTATGCTGAAATACTTACTAAACTGGTATTCATCACAATCAATCATTTGCATGTAAGTTACTTGAGAACTGTAGATAATGTGTTTTACTTTTTTTATTATTATTTGATTATAAAAGTTTTTCTCCAAATCTCAGTGCTATGCCCAAAATAACATTTATTACCTGCCATTTTTAGAAATTCACGTTCTTCAATTTTATTCATGTTAGGTCATCGTCTCATGGTCTTTCATATTATTGAGAACCACAACTTTCAATTTATCCAAGTGAATTTCTTTTGTAGACCCAGTTTTATTAGAAGCAGAAAATAGATTTTCCACCACCCATACATTGGTTGCTAGTCTCCCTGGGTTGTGTCTTTTGCCTTTATTGATAGAGTATACATCTGTAGACTCATAACTGTACAGAATCACAGTGCAAGCACGACGATCAGATTTGCTGATGACACTATTAATGGTGTTATCCACTATACTGCAATGAGTCAGCCTACTTGGAAGGGATCAACCAGAGAACAGCTTGCATCTCAAAACCAGTACAACTAAGAAGCTGATTGTTGATTCCAGCGGACTTGGAGGAAATCACCATCATCTATGTCATTAATAAACACAAGTGGAAAAATTTAAAGATTCCTAGGAATGTGAACCTACCGTACTTGCAATTTAATCATTAATTTTATTTATATTTACACTGGTTAGTAAGTAAATAATATCTTTGATACATCATGTTCCGCATGAAAATTGTAGATTTTCCGCAGTTAATCTGGTGCCATCTGGTACATTTAGTAGTAGCCACGTGCTGTTTCAGCCTAAATTATTTTTTGAGCTCTGATTTCATTTGGACTACTGTTATCTGGGCACAAACAGTGTAGACCATTCATGTCTTGGTTAAGGCTCCAGGCAATGGATTGCCAGCCCAATCATCATATTGCTAGTTCTCCTTCCTTAGCCATTCAGTTTTCATGTTAGACTCAGAAACAGTGTCAGTGTGCTGATACACTCACTACCTCATTTGTCATAGCTTTAGCCTACAATTGCACACTTTTATTCACCAAGCTGCCCTCTACTTTACTGTATTTTCTTCCTGCACACTTCATTTTTGTTTCCATAATTCCACATATTACATATTTTCCCAACATGTTCATTAAAGGTTGTGTTTGAGTCACTGTAAGAAATTAATTTGTCTGCAGTTAATCTATATTGTTTAGTGAATTCAGTAAGTCAAATACGTAAATAAACTTTTCAATAGTATTTTAATTTAAGAAATATAACTGGATAAAGTGTTTTTTGTGGGAGGGTGTTTGGCATTTTTTCTTTAACTTAAGAACATTAATATCGATCCATAATTTTTGTTCTGAATCATCCTCTGGGTATACCATGATTAGTTGTATATAACGTGTTCTTATTTTTAGCCACAGGCTAATATGAGAGCGCATAAATAAAGCTTCTGAGAAATGTATTTGATATAAAGCCTTTCAGATCCAAGTTTTATGCCATGTATGTAAGAAAATAAGGATTTTCTAAGTGGATAAATTATGAGAAGATGCTCCATAAAATGTGTTTTTATCTTATGGAGCTATATCGAATCAGATAAACAATGAAGATGTACAAAAACACTTGAGTCTGCTTTCACCATTTTTATATTTAAAGATTAAGGACTCTTTCAATCTTGACAATAGTTTCTTTTTTTAGAGCAGAACAAACAGTATAGATTTATTTTGGTTTTCATCATAATGAATATCTTCAGATTAGTCTTGAGCAGCTTAGCAACATTTGATGTTTTTATTACTTTTTAAACTAACTTGTCAACCATCATTTTAGAGGTTCTCATTGAAGCAGTTATAGTCTCCTATGATTCAGGGCCCTGGGCTGCTTTTCCCTAACATGATCCACGTGGCAGTCATAAAAATAAATGTCTGTTGAGTTGTGCAGTATATCCAACCTCTAAAGAGTTCATTCAGATCATCTATGCTTGTCAGTACTGGTCTTGTGATTGCATTCTGTGTATCTGTCAGCATAAAATATAAGTCATTTGGTAACGTCTGTCCTTCTTCTCAGGTTTTTGCTGCATTGTTTAGAGGATTTGGATGCAAGCCTGCGCAAACTTAACTCCCGCTTGTTTGTGATCAGAGGTCAACCCACAGATGTCTTCCCTCGTCTTTTTAGGGTATGGAAATTACTTCTAAGTTTTTGTTAATCTAGGTGAAGATGAAAATTAACTTACGTGTTTTTCCGAAAAGTAAAACCATAAGGTTAAATAAATGGTGAAATTGAATTAAGTTTAACATTTTGCATACATCTAGAACTTATTGCAATATTTGGAGCTCTGTCCTCCACCTGGTGCATCAAATAAGCTAACATAACAACTAATGAGTCAAAACTGATAAAATACAACATTAGATCAAGTTCACTCAAGGTTCAATAAATCTATATGAAAATACAAACTTTAGCAGTGTAACTCTACAGCATTGTGGTTGTTAAAAGTGATTCAAGAAGCCATTAATTAAAACATCTAACATATCAGTAGAAGGATGAATAAGATAATGGTGCAATAGAGGCAACATTACAGGGTAAATCAAGTAAACAATTATAAGAAGTCTATAAATCAGATATATTTTTTTTCTTGCAAAAAAAAAAAAATAATTAACTGATTACATTTTCCAGCAAGTCAAAAACATTTTCATTTGGATAGTTTTTAATTTTGTGCTGCCCTGTTAGTGATTGTGTTGATTATTCTACTTATCTGTTGTAATAAAAGACAGATTTGTGATAATATCCAAGTTTTTTCATATCCTGTAAAACAAATATTGACAGAATTCTGTATTGACAGTCAGATTTTGGTGTTTGTACATTCACGCCTGTTTGGACAAATTTATGATGTTAAATAAAACACCTAATTGTATTTAAACACACTCCAGTGTTGTGTTTCTCAGTCTTTGTGCGATAATTTGTTTCCTAGGAATGGAATATTACGCGGTTATCCTATGAATATGACTCTGAGCCGTTTGGAAAGGAACGTGATGCTGCCATCCAGAAACTAGCCAGTGAGGCTGGCGTGAAGGTCACTGTCCAGATTTCACACACACTCTATAACCTGGACAAGTGAGTTAGTCTGGATTATTTGTTGGGACAATTCCCTGTAGCAATCAACCTATTTAAAACTGTTGTTTTCATACTGTGTGTGCATGTAAGGGCTTCCTTAAAACACCTTTTTGTCTCTTAAAGGATTATAGAACTCAATGGTGGTCAGCCTCCACTTACATATAAGCGCTTCCAAGCTATAATTAACCAAATGGATGCTGTGGAGCTGCCTGCAGAGACAATCAGATCAGAAGTAATAAAAAACTGCACCACTCCAATTACTCATGATCATGATGACAAGTTTGGAGTTCCATCCCTTGAAGAGCTTGGTGAGCTTCTTCTTCATTTTAAGTTTGTGAAATGTGTTTATAAGCTCCGCCACCTATTTGTTTCAACCTGGAATGGTGATAAATGTATTTCCCGATTCGTCCGTTAAGCTACACTATTTTTAGAGGAAAAAAGACAACTTTATTTTTCATGCCTAATATATAAACTCTGCTGCAGAATTTTTATTTTGACACATTTTTTGATTATTAATGAAATTGCTTTAAACCACAACTGTTAATACTTGTTTCATTATAGGATAATTTATTCTATTCTCAAGATCAATGAATACTATTGGTTGGTTTACCTAAAATAACCCAGAATGTTGCAACTAGGTATACAAATCTAATTGATCCATTTCGTTTCTGAAAGCCATGAGCTAACAACCCTTTTCCTCTGGTAGGTTTTGAGACAGAGGGGCTCAACACTGCAGTCTGGCCAGGTGGAGAAACAGAAGCCCTCATGAGGTTAGAACGACATCTGGAGAGGAAGGTAAACATTTACCTTTTTAAAGTACTGACCTGATGAAATACATGTAATTATTGAATTTATATGGGAAAATTGCTTATTTCACAATCTCATTTTTTAATAGTCAATTAATTCATGATTTAAATTTAGTTTTTTGCTGTAAACATGTTGATATGAAGAGGAAATTTTAGTACTACTTTCAACATATGGATTCTGGACAGCAGAAGGTTAGGGGCTGTGTTTTTAATACACCAGTTCTTCATTACCTTAATGATGTGTAGTTACATAAAATTAACAGCCTTTTTTAGTTTTTTTACAGCATACAACTGACCCCTGTTCTAAAACTTAACAAATTATAACTACCAATTATTATCTGGGCATGATGGGTGTGCTTAAAGAATAAAACACAATCAGCAGTATTTTAAAAATTATTGCTGATTGTGAAACTTACTTTTTCACTACATATAACTTGAAGTTCAAATTAAGGGTTTTGAACAATTTTAAAGCAGCAAAGGATATCAGAAAATGTAGATGAGAAGAGGAATTTCTCAGATGAATAACAAAACTTCAAAGGCATATGGATGCTGGTAGAAGTGAATTTACAGTTGTAACAGATTACTGCTTTTACCGACTGAAAGGTCTTTTTTCAGATTATTATTATTTCTAATTAAGCCTCCAGTTTTGTAATCTATTCTCATCAATTCTGTTCCTTTTGCAGTCAGCTATAAAAATGTTGCTAAAAGTGATAATATTTTCTACATGTTTTTGCAGGCGTGGGTGGCAAACTTTGAGCGTCCTCGAATGAACTCCAACTCCCTGTTAGCTGCTCCTACAGGCCTCAGCCCGTATCTGCGCTTTGGATGTCTCTCCTGTCGGGTCTTCTACTTCAAACTCACAGATCTTTACAAAAAGGTAGAAATGATCCTGACAGATGAAAAACATTTCTTTGCAAAATACGTTAGCTAAACGTATATTCTGTAAGAACTGAAAATGTGTCGTTATAACAAATAACAGGCTTGTTTCTTAATTTATCAGGTGAAGAAGAACAGCACACCGCCTCTGTCCCTTTATGGCCAGCTCTTATGGAGGGAATTCTTCTACACAACGGCCACCAACAACCCCTGCTTTGACAAGATGGAGGGAAACCCCGTGTGTCTTCAAATACCCTGGGACCGAAACCCGGAAGCACTGGCCAAGTGGGCAGAGGGACGAACAGGTTATCCATGGATTGACGCTATAATGACCCAGCTGAGACAGGAGGGCTGGATCCATCATTTGGCCCGGCACGCTGTGGCCTGTTTCCTCACAAGGGGAGACCTCTGGATCAGCTGGGAAGAAGGCATGAAAGTAAGAATAATGAGGAGAAGCAAAAATCCACTTCCTGCCTGAAATGTGCAGTCATCGTGGGTATAAATGCCATATTTTGAAGGTTTTATGATGCAGGTGATCCATTCGTTTTCAAGGGTGAAATTGAAGTGTACAGCACTTATAGGTAAAATCAATAATTGGATGAGAAAGTTTGAAGTTATTGTGGATTTAGTCTAACCAACATATTTTAAAAATTATTATAAAAGCTCAAACATGCAGATAGTCCCGCCCAAAGATTTGGTTCAAATGAGGACATATCCCCTCAAAATTGAAGAAATATGTTTAAACTGGTTGGTTTCTGGCACCAACACAACATTAACCCACAAAGGTTTTGTATTGTTAAATTCAAGGCTTTCCAGAAGCTTAATGTTATACTGCTTAGTCCTTTGATGTAGATTTGGGATAATTTTTCCTGCTTGAATGTTTTATTTTGTGTCTAATCTTCATTCATTAGGAGCAGCTTTCAAATGAAGCTCAAGACTCCTCCTTTGTTTTTTGTTTTTTTTTTCAGATTTTGTACAAAAATCACAGCAACAAATCAGCCTCTCACATGATGCTGGTACTTACTTTTTTGGCAGTTGGCATATTGTTCTTTGGTCTAAAGTCTCACTTCACTTTGCTTAACAAAGATTTTTTTCATAATGGCTAAAAAGCTCTATCTTTGTCTTGTTTAACACTAAAACCTTGCTGCAGCAGGCATTGGCCTCTGTTTGCTGCAGCAACATTCAGTTTAGGTTTAATGTGTTTTTGGACCATGCACTTACTTTTGGTCAGCATCCTCTCAGTCCATGAGAACATGGACCTTCCTCTCCTGTAGACAGTGGCACTGATGTTGCAGTAGTTTCTCGCTGTTTGCTGCAATCCGTCTATATGGCTCAGATGAAAGATGAACTCTGTTGGGTGTTTTGACAGGGCTGTGATCCCAAACACACTTCGAAGGTGGTTTTGAAATGGATAAACCAGGATAAGCTACTGGAATGGTCCTGACTTCAGCTGTACTGAACACTTCAGAAGTATTTTTAAAAGCAAAGTCAAGGAAACCAACCAATTTGAATAAACTGCACCAGTTCTGCCCCAGTAATTTGTCATTCATCCAGCCACAGCTTGCTCATGGTTACAGAAAGAGTGTTAAAATATTTGTGTTTGAGTATAAATTTCAGCATCATGCAAAATTGTGAACATGTGTAGATGTGAGGAAAAGCCCTCATAAATATCTTAATATACCGTAATTTCTGTTTTTAGATTTCAGTGAAGTTGTTGCTGTTTTTTCATCCTGGAAAAATGTCAGAACCCAAAATCATGAGATTAAGTGAATGTAAACTTGTGACCCTATGCGTCACAGTTAACTTCCTAGTTGAGTCATCTTAAACATAAATGGAAGTAGTAAAATATTGTTGTTTGTTCGCAGGTCTTTGAGGAGTTGTTGCTCGATGCAGACTGGAGTGTAAACGCCGGCAGCTGGATGTGGCTTTCTTGCAGTTCATTTTTCCAGCAGTTTTTCCACTGCTACTGTCCCGTGGGATTTGGTCGACGCACTGACCCCAGTGGCGACTACATACGGTCAGTCACTGCTTTCATGTGAATATAAAAAATGTTGTCTTTCTGAAGATTAGGGTGTTTGTTTTGTGCTTCCCACAGAGATTAAACTGGGAAACAAAAATCTCATGGTTAACTTGTGCTTTTCTAAACCCTCACATGGGGGGAAGGAATGTCAGATGGTTTCAGAAAATTGCAAAAATAGCAAGTGCATCTTGCTATTTTTCACTGTATTAAGTGCTTCTTAACAGTGAAAACAAAGGGTGCTTTGTCCCTGTGTTTTATTTTGCACATCTTCCTTTTTTTCAGTCGTTACTTGCCTGTGTTGAGGGGTTTTCCTGCAAAATACATCTATGATCCTTGGAATGCCCCAGAGGATGTGCAAAAGGCAGCTAAGTGTATCATAGGAACCAACTACCCCAGACCCATGGTGAACCACGCCGAGGCCAGCCGCGTCAACATCGAGAGGATGAAGCAGATTTACCAGCAGCTTTCCTGCTACAAAGGACTGGGTAAAGACTAGAGCTGGATGATTGTTAAATCTTCAAGCACATTGTAGATTAATATTAGATGTAATGAATGGCAGGTGACTTCAATTTTGTTAGTTTTAACAAAGTTGAAGGCAGTTGTAAGAACAACTTATCTTTAGAAAAAAGAATGAGACAGATCTTCAATTTATCCCTACAGGCGATGGCCATCACAGCCATCGACCGTAATGAGTTGTCCTGCTTTGACACAAGCAGTTAGTCTGTCTTAGACACTAAGTTACATCATCACATAACCTAGTAGATCTTGCTTCTTTCCTCTGACCCAAACTCTAGCACTGTAAAACATGTCCAAAAATGTTCAGTCCCACCCATGCTTACAGTGACAACATCATCTGTTCTACTACTTTTAAAGTATAGCTGTATTCTTCTTCTCAATGCAATAAACATTCCTCACAGTACAATCTGCTGCTGTGTTCTCCTCTCTTATGAAAGCTGTAAGTTTTCATACAGATAAAACAAACAAAATATTTATGTGGCGGAATATGCGTAAATGGCTTGGTTTTTAGAACCCACAGTGTAAATGCCAAGTTACAATATATGTAAATAAAATGGTTGCAGGGAATTATGTTCAAAACGGTTAAGAAATGCAACTTTGGTTCTCCTCCATCTGTAGCGTTTCGAATGATTGCTTTTTGGTCTCATATGAGTGAAGCGGCTTCATAAACGTGTGGCTTGTGGAAAACCGTTATTGAAAATTATGTATCTTTTCGTCTTACACTTTAGTTGTGGTCGATGTTGTGTTACACTCACTCATAAAACTGCAGAAAAGTACATTAGATTTTCTGGTTGTACTGTGAAAAAAGTGAAATAGTTCAAGGGCCATTTGAAGGGCAATTTGATTTACTGCTGTTAGTAAAGCATGAAATACATAAACACATGTTGGTCACTTTACCAGTGTTTTTATACTTCATATGAGTAATTGCTGAAGTCTTTTATTCCGGTCTCTGTGCATATCAGATGGCAGCTTGTTTGAATAATTTAATCCCATGTAGGAGTACCTCTAAATTTTAATTTAAAACTACATGATGAATAAGCATGAAATACTGTTTATGTTTCAGGGCTGCTTGCAACTGTTCCAGCAAATCCTAACAATGGTGTAAATGGTAGCAACATTGGAGGAGTCAACGCTTACTCTGCTGTAGAGTCCTTTGAAAGCCCCCTGTTGCAGGAGGGAACATCTCAAACAGGTACGGCAACTTTAAGAATACAATTAAGTTGTGCATTATTCTCAGAAAGCTAAGATTTTTGCAGAAGAATCATCATATTATTCAAGACTAAAATTGGTTCTCATGAGACTTGAGCGTGATACCCAGCATCTGAAATGTGGCCTGCAGAGCTGCTCTAAGTTGTTTACAAATGTTAGATGAGTACAATGAATTATTATGGAGCATCACTAATACTCTGAGGAGAAAAAGGTGAAATATATCTTCAGCACTATAGCAAGGCTGTAACAGCATTTTTTGCCTCTCATCAATGAAAGCTGCTTGCTAATGTGTCTGAAATCTTGTCGATGTCTCTCCTGTGTCATATTTGATAGTTGGAAGGAGACAGTCCTCGCAGAAACGCCGTCGTGACGAGACGGAACCTGAATGCAGCTTCAAATCCTGGAAGCACAGCAAATAGCTTGGGATATTAATCATGGATATTAATAATCCCTCACATGGTTTCTGTTCCATGTTCTCTGGTAGCAACAATTAACTCCTGTTTAATGATGATGGAGATGTGACTGTTAATCTGCTGGTACCATTCAGTATTTCTTTTATGCAGGAAGTTGTAACCATCAAGTGAATTATGAGTTGCTTCCATTTCAGATATTGCCTGTTAGTTACAGGATGGGAGCTGTTTTACCTCTCAGGTACAAAGTCATAAAACTGTATTATAGACCAAACCATGCAAAAATGACATGAAGCAGCCTGTTGTCTTCCACTGCAGTGTGTAACTGCAAGCCTGATGAACCTGCTAAACGATAATATTTCTTCACATCATTTAGCATTTTGATGGAAGAGTAAAGCATCCTCTTAAATTCATATACATAAATAAACGCTTGTTGTTTCAGCACAACAATGAACAATTTGGAGTTTTCATTCCACAAAAGTTGAGATTTGTTTTCTAAGCTAAAAGTCTTATGTACAGTAGAAGCCGGTCAATATTAATCATTTTGTAAATATTTGGAACTGATTTTTTGTTTTTGTATATTTCGCTGTGGTCTCAAAAAAGTATTTCTGTGAACAAAGGTACTGAAATGTAAAGATTATAATTTAAATATATATTATTTTGTCACCTCAGTGATCGTAAATGTGTTTTGTATAAATAATGACAATTTTCTGAATGTTTTGACATGACAATAAAAGACAAAAAAATTATAAAGTTTTGCCTGTGGATTTTGTGGGATAAAGCTTCCATTTTTCTGTTCACCAAAAGAAATGCAGTAATCTGATATTTAAATGCAGTGGTTTTTGGTGGCATTTTACAATTGAAATGACTCCATAAAACAGCAAGTGAGGTCTTTTAGCAAAATAAAATGCAGCTGAAGTCATTGAAACACTTCTGCATTTCCTGCAGCGACTGCTCAGATTGGATCTCCATTGAAGAATATGCAATTCTACTCGAAGTATACACTAAAGAATAATTTTATATAAATCATTTAACATTCCAAAAAAAACAAAAATCATCTTTATTAACTCATTTTATAATGCAAGAATTAATCACATGAAAATTTTGACATTTTTTATATATAATTTTAAGTTTTTCACTTTTTGTTTCTAGGTTTCCTTTTTCAAGAAAAGATCAGGAGAATTAGCATATCTAAAAGTTGCAGGACTCTGGCTCTTGAAGAACACTACTGGAGAATAGGGACCTAAAAATACTCTTACCAATCTTATAAATAATGCCAAATCTTTAGTCCATTCTGTATTCAACACAATGCCAACAAACCAACTGACATGCCTCTAAGATGCATTCATGGTAACGATGTGTAGAAATCCTTGCAAGACATTTTCTGCAGTAGCATGATCGCACACTGAAAACTAGAAAAATCCAACTTTGTAGTAGAGTACATTTATTCAATTTCCAAAAAATAAAAATAAGAAAATTATTGGCACTCCTGCTGTCAATACTATGGGCTTGTCAGTGTTCAGCATTCGGATTTCTATGCCAATTTAATGAATTTAATGGAACATGCACAAAAGGATGTTTGATTGCACATTTCTCTCTCTAAGAGCCGTATTTTATGTTCATTAGTAAAGTGAACTTCATTGTCATTCCAAATTTCTGGGTGTGTCAAAGGATCCACCAGTGCGCTTTAGCAAATTTCCCAAGACCTCTAGATAAGAAACAACCCTGCACCACACTCAACAAACATGCGGTCCTTCATTTTCTTTTTTGTTTTGTTGTTATTTTACACCAAACCAGTTGATACTTCAAGAAAAACTCATTTGACCAAAGCAGCTGCGAAATGCCACATTTATGTCGATCATGGTAATAACTGTAAGCTAAATGAAAACCAAGCTGACAGCTTGGTTTTACAGCTTAAAACCATTCAATTTTTTTTCTTGTTCAAATATGAGAGAAGGAATAGGCCGCTTTATGTGCAAGAGTTTTTTTTCTCTGTCTCGGCTTCAGTCAAAACAGTAAGGAAAACCACATGCAAGTCAGGTTTTTCATTTTCCTATCAACCAGGACTAAACCAAATTGCTGCTAAACGCGTTGTCCCAAATGCGTGAATTATTCAAATATTGCAAAATTGGTTGATTACCAGTGTCTGCGCTTCAGATACAGATCACAGCTCTAATCTGTGTAAGCACTACCTGAAGATGCAACACTTTTGATCTGTAACTTTTGCCAGTGACTCACTCTGTCACGGTTTTGTCACAAAATAAAAAACGAGGAAACGCTGCACCGTGTCCAATGGCAGCAGCCGCTCGGTGGGCGGGGACAACTCAGAGCAAACACAATAAAATGTTCGCTCACACACACGCAGCTTCATGCTGCGGACCTCCAACCTGCGCTGCTTCCTGGTTGAGATTTTCTACACCGCCTGCTGCTGGAGATGGAGAAGGATCAGGGAACAGTGCAGAAGAAACCTGTTCGCCTCATAGCGGCGATTTGCAACAACATGGGAATGGGGAAAGACGGGACGCTGCCCTGGAGTTTACCGTAAGAATAGCAGCATAACACAGCTGCATACATATTGTATTATACAGCTGCATACATATTGTATTATGTACTCAAGGCTGCTCGATTTTTGACTTTTTAATGCTATAGAATAAAAATGACAAATTTAAAGAAAAACGTAGCTCTTACTGTTTTTCTACGTAAAAAAGGCGTGTATAGTTTTAATAATCATTAGTAGGAGTTTTATCAAAGCGTAACAGTTACTTAAAAAAAAATCCTTTGTTTATTTGTTGAGGTGTAATTAATTTTACTAGAATTATCCTTCATATCTTTATCAGTATTCCAAAATTAATGATGCAGTCTGCTCTAAGTCTTGACCTGAATAATCACGAGTATGGCATTAGTTAAGCTCTATGGTGAAGTTGCTTTGGTATTAATCACCTCCACGCAGCCGTGTGGGTGTTAGTGAATAAGTTATATACTGGTCAATAAACTTTAGAATAGCTGCAAAATGTAAAGAAATGGTAGAAAATTATGGATAACTAAAAAAGTCCGGTACAGTCTCTCACAGATAGCAGCTGTAGTAGATTGGCTGCAAAGCTCTCTAAGAATTATAAGTGTGTACGCTGATGATAACGTTGTACTTTAATTTGCAAGGCTAGAGACATCCCAGCATCACACAGAGTATGTTATGAGCAACTCTGTGCAGTTGTTAAGTTGGTGTCCTGTGTGTGAAGGAAGTGGAGCCGTTATTGTTTTCCTTTCCACCTATTTTCTGCATGTGGAAAAACATCAGTATGTGGAATCAGTGAGCAAAAACTAAATGTTTCTGGACTAAATGTGGAAACTATGATATCCACAGATCTGAATTCCAGTACTTTCTGAACACCATCACAAGAGTGTCGCGACCAGGTAGTGCTCAACGTTACTTCAAAATATATATATTTTAAGGCTCCAGCTTGAACACATTTTTAGATCATATTCTATTATTCTGCAGGTAACATGAATTTGCTGATTTGGGGTCGGCTCTGCTGGAATTCCCATCCCGAAAGTATGTTTCCACTGGCCAATTCTCTGCATGTAGTGCTCAGTAAAACATTGCGGTGGGTATGCTACGCAAACATCTACAGTTATATGTAGCAATATGAGCTTTTGCAAAAACTCCTGATTTTCATAAACAAATTACTGACTTTTTTTCTTTTCCTTATTTCTGTGAATTAATTTTTCTCACAGCTCTGTCCCAGATCATGCTCACTTCTTATGTCAAGACTTTGAAAGTGCTGTCCGCCTGGCTGCTCAGCCTCCCCTGTCTGACATAATAGAGACCGTCTGGATTCTTGGTGGGACGCAGGTCTATGAGGTGAATCAACCTGATTCATATTTCACAATAGAACAGGTTTAAGATACTTTAATATAATGCATTTGTTATATTTTTATACAAACTGGCTCAGAATCAACACAACAACTGCAACTAAGTATAGTTAGTTTCAGTAAAGTGTAATACTTATATTTCAAACAAGATTGGAAAATTGAAGATCAAAATAAAACAATACATAAGAGAAATAAACAACACAAATTTTCTTCTGTTTTCAGTATAGCAACTCAATGATGTCTCCAGAATGGCCTCAAACTTTCATCATTTTGATGTTTGTATAGTGAATTGCAGTTCTCCGATAAACAGAATTATGATTGACAATATGCTAAATCCAGTGCAAATAAAATACTTAGAATAATATGTGGCACCATCTCGTGGCAGAATGATGATGCGCATCTTGTAGCTCTGAAGTATTTAGCATTTGCAAGAAGGCACAGTTCTAAGCAAAAAGGAATTGTTTGAAAAGGGTTTAATTACAGTAATTAACTTGCATGAGGCTTTTCCTGTCGTTTTTAGAAGATATTTGAGTTGCATTGCTGATGTTTTAGTGAGTGGTGAAAATTAGGCACGTGTTAAGCTGAATTTTTTTCAAGAACGTGCTTATCTAACTTTCTTTCCTCCATTTTTTGGCCTCCTATTGTTAGAAACTCTCTCTTGTTATAAATGGTTGAATTATTTATCCGGTCTCGCATAAATCCCGGCTTTGCCAAAATTCCTTTTCTAATCAACTAGAATAAAGACAGAAAATGTGATTTAGAGAATGGATTTGGCAGAACACTCAGACAGGCAGAACAACAACAAGGGCATTATTCTGTTGTTTAGGATAAAATTGAAGCTTACCGTACTCTCCTCGCATAAACAGATCTTTTTTTTTTCTTTTCCATCTATCCATCCCAAAAGTTTAAGTGTTTTGCAATGGTTTTTAAATCAACAAGATGTGGGCTTATTTTAAACATTAGTTTAAATAATTTGAACCATTTTAGAGCTAATAATCCAAAGTCTGAGTGATGTATTACGGCTTAATGTTTGTACTGTAACTGGATTTTCTGTGGTCTACTCTGCCCTCCCAGGATGCATTGCAGCACCCGTGGTGTGACCTTCTTTACCTGACCGATGTCATGGCCGACTTTGACTGTGATGTGTTCTTTCCTGAGTTTGACAGAGAATTATTTAAATTACAGGAAAAGTAAGTTTCCGTCTCATTCTGAAACTGATGAGCATCTGTTTTTCTTTTCTGAAAACTGGGGCGATACATCTGAAACCTGCCTGCATTTAAGCTGTTTAGTGACAGAGTTATTTGGCCCCGTGGCAAAGAAATGGAAAGCAAGAGTCAGCAATATTGTCAGTAAAGCTTAAAAGGATGTGCTGACCCAAACCAGAGCTTTGAAGAGCTTTGCTGCTGTGAATAGAATAAATCTGAATTGCAAATTACTAACAATGTGCTCGTCAAAGTTAGATTTTGTTCCTATTTTAAGAAATAGTAAATTATCACTAAACGCAAATCATAAACTTCATTCCATGAAAATTTATTTGCACCCTAACAGGTGTGTTTTGTTTTTGATTTTGTGCCACACTGAAATGTTTTAGATTGTTAAACAAATGTTCATCACACCACATCTAAACCAGCCTGCCCAAATTTGAAAATGTGCCCTCTAAATCTAATAACTTGTATTGTCTAATATCTGACTGGCAGCAACAGGTGCCATTAAATACTTTTTTATAATTGACTCTTAAGTGTTTTACATTGCTTTGGTATCATCCTGAGTTACTCTGCTTTAAAGAGAATAGTCCTATTTCAGAGTTTCAAGCATGGAAGGTCATTTTAATATCGACCCTCCACAACCCAAACAGGATCTAACTAGACCACTCCAGAAACATTCATTTTGTGTTTTTTACCTATTCAGAAATGGACTTTGGCAGTTTGATGGGTTATGGATAACTTTTCAATAATGGTTAGGTTGGCTTGGACAGCTCTCCTACAAACAAGGATCATTTCAAATCCTCTTTTTGTATTTACTCTGGAACATTTTCACAACCTTGTACAAAGATGGTAATCTATGTTAGATTTAAATGTTTCTATAGAGGTCTTCTGTTTGAGTTTTTATAAGATGTAAGCATTATATATGTGTATGTGTGTGTGTACACACTAGCAAAGTTGTTGCTATACAAGTTATATATATATATATGTGTGTGTGTGTATGTATGTATATGTATATGTTATACCTGACTCACTTGTTTTTCTTTTGTTTCCAACTAAGATTTCCAGATGTACCGAATGAAATCCAAGAGGAGAACGGGATTAGGTTCAAATGCCAAGTTTTGAAGAAGAAGACGGATGATACCATGTAGATGAAAAAAACTATTGAAATAATTGCAAAATAAGAAGCAGAAAAGGTTTTTAACAGACTTATCTTTACACTCCTTGGTGAATGATATCCTAGCAAAACTGTGGAGTTTTAGGACAGCAAATAATACACGTTGAATTGAAAAGAAAATAACTTTCATCACACACTACACACTAAATTTGTGCAATTTAATACTGTATTTTAATATTGCATAAAGCAGTGTTTTTCAACCACTGTGCCGCGGCACACTAGTGTGCCGTGGGTGATCGTCAAGTGTGCCGTGGAAATTATCCAATTTCACCTAACAAATT